>PVJX010013185.1:0-48125 GCA_004027295.1 Dolichotis patagonum
AAAAGCAAAAAGAGGAAAAGAAAATGCTCTAAAGGATATAACTGCATGTATGTTTAAGTGTGTGGGATTGATAACCATATTACCAGGTTTTTGTTGGATCGTTGAACAGAACTGTTTGCAGCCTCACTGTTTGTTCACTTTGTATGCCTTAATTTTGTAACATGAACAGCTATTTCTGGGAGGACAGTATGTGGTTTGTTAACTAGTGATTTCTTTATGGTTTTTTTTTTTTTTTGGTTCTGTATTGTTTCTACCCTTTTTTCTGTATTGCTTTTTTTCTCTTTAAATAACATTTGAAAAAATAAAAAAAATTAAAAAATAATGAATTCAAGGGCTAGGGATTTAGCTCAGTGTCCTAAGTGCCTGCTTGGCAAGTGCAAGGTAATGAGTTTGATCCTCAGTACCAGAAAAAATATAAATAAACAATGAATTCAAGACCAGGCTGAACTACATAGCAAGACTGTCTCAAAAAATAAAAATAAAAGTAAAAAATAAAAGATCCAACCTAATATCGCCTAACATTCTACTAACTAAAGAAAAAACAAGTTGTTGATGAGCACATGGCCCATATTAATATGTGTATTTTTAACTTTTGGTCTGGAGATTTACATGGGATTGTCAAAGATAAAACAGAGTCACAATGAGATACCACGCCCACTCAGATGGATGGCTGTAACAAAAAGGACAAGAAATAGCAACCGTCGGCAAGACTAGGAAGACATCAGAGCCCCTACACACTGCTGGTGGAAATGAAAGATGATGCAACCCCCTTTGAAAAAATAGGCTGGCAATTTCTCAAATAGATAAACATTACCTTACCATCTCATTCAGCAATTCCAGTCCTGGGTATACAACTAAGGGGAAAGAACATCGACACAAAAACTTGTACATCCACGTTCATAGCAGCGTTGTTCAAATTAGCCAAGAAGTAGAAAAAACAGCTGCCCATCAACTTACAAAGGGATAAGCAAAAAGTGAAATACGAAATATGATTTGCTTGAAAAAATAAATGGGGTACTGATACATACTACAACATAGAAAACTACACACTCAAAAACCTTATCCTGTGTGAAAGAAGCCAGACACAGAGGCCAGTGTCCTGTGGTCCATCACAGGAGCCGTCTGGTGGAAAGGTGGTTACCGGGAGTTGCGGGGAGAGAGGGATGGAGAGCAAATGTTAAGAGGTACAAGATTTCATTCTGGGGTGATAAAAGTATTCTAAAATTAGTGGTAAGTTTGCACAATTCCACGAATATACTAAAAAACACTGAGACATTTGATACAAGATTAAATGTGAATTATATACCAATAAAACTCATGAAATAATTCAGGGAGATTCTGTACGTTCTTCAGATATCACAGCCTGGAAATGTGGCACTGATACAATCCATCAGTCTTCAAACGTCATCAGCGTTACACACGCTGGCTTTGTCACCACATGTTGGTGCTGCAGGCACCTTCCGGAGTTGGTTTCCACGTTCTTTCCATTTTCAACAAAGAATTGAATGAAAGAAGCAACCTGGAGATAAAGGTTCGCATTTGTTGTTTTAGTTTGGTTTGGTTTGGTTTTTGTTTTCGTTTTTTTCTTTTTGAGACAGGGTCTCACTATGCTTCAGGCTGGCCTTGAGCTCACTTTGTGACCCACGCTGGTCTCAAATGCACAACAATCCTCCTGTCTCAGCCTCCCAAGTGCTGAGATTACAGGCGTGCGCTTACCACGCGCGGCTCACATTTGCTTGAGGTAAGAAAAATTAAAAATGAAGGTAAGGGAGAAACCTGCAGGGTAAATTTGGGCTGAATAAAATGGGAGGAAAACTAAAACCAAAAATAAATACACAGGTACAGCCTTGAGACCAGTGTGAGCAGCACGTTAGCCTGTCACGAGTTCATTCACAACACGCTGCCCTGCGCATGCGTTCTGGGGTTTTGTAATTAACAGGTCTTGCTTACTGCCCCAGCTGGCTTTGCCACACCTGCCTTCCTGCCTCAGTTTGGCAACTGTGTGTAGCCCCATGTAGATTGGTGTGAACCCCGCCAGGTCACGATGGAGAGCAGTTCCTTCCCGGGCTCCCTCTTGCTGCTGTTGTGGCCGGTTACCCCTCCCTTTTGTCTGACCTCGAGCTGTTTCCCTCTCTAGAAAGATGTTATTTCAAGAGTATTATGTCGTGGAACCTTTGAGATGAGCTTTACTGAACGTAGTGCAGTTGTTGAGTGCTTAGGGATGGCCCCTTCCTTCTCATTGCCAGGCAGCTTGCCATGGGTGTGCCGGGGTGTATTTGCCTTTCACCTTTGACAGATGTTTGAGTTGTTTCATTTGGGGCAATGTGAACAAAGATGCTATAAACACTCACATACCGGTTTTGATGTGAACACAGGTCTTCATTGTCCTAGGACAGATGCCCAGAAGTGCTCTCGCTGCATCACATAGTAATTTTGTACACATTTAATATTGTGGGAAGCAGCTATACTCTTTTCTGGAGTGCCATAAGCTTTTACATCCCTACCAGCACTGCATGAGTGATTGAGTGAGCGTATTTCTCCACAGCCTTGCTAGCTTTTGGTATTATCAGTATTATTTCAAGCAGCCTGGATATATATATAGTTAGTTAGTTAGTGTTTGAGACAGTGTCCCACTGTGTAGTTCAGGCTGGTCTTGAAATCAGGCTTGGCTGATGTAATCCAGGCTTGGCTAGAACTCATAGTGAACCTCCTCTTCAGCTTCCCAATCCTGAGATGACAAGTGTGGGCCACCATGGCCAACTTCTACTTTTTTTTTTTTTTTTTTGGTACTGGGGAACAAACGCATGACCTCATGCTTGCTAGGCAGGTGCTTATGCCACTGAGCTAAAACCCTGGCCCTTCTACATATATTTTTAAAAGTCAGATAAACTTATACCACTCTTTTGTTTTGCAGTGCTAGGGGTAAAACCCAGTGCCCCACACATGCTGGGTGAGCACTCCCTACTAAGACCATCTCCAACCCCTGCAACAAGCTTTTTACAGTGGTTATTTCTGGTATGAGTGAGAGGTTATATATTTTTGTAACATTTAACTTTCTCACAATTTAATATTGTGTAATTTAAAATGCAGAAAGGTTTTTCAGGTAGCTAAGGAAGGTAGTAAGAAAATGAAGACTGTTACTAGAAATGAGCTCATAGCATCCCCTGTCCTTAGGAGGAAGTGAACCCAAGGCAAAGTGAGGGAGCCAGAGTGAGGGCACTTCCTCACTAGGATCAGCTGGGGAAGAAACCAGCAGAGGCCAGGCCAGCGGCCATGAGCACGAGGCAGGCTCCTGCACTGAGATTATGCTCACATCCTCTGCCCTGCTACTTGTCTGCTAACTCCCAGCCAGACCCTTTGCTTCTGGAGTCTCTGCACATGCACTCTGCTGATGGCCCTCAGACATTCACAGACCTCCAGCACCACCCTTTCTGGATCTCACTCCCCACAGCGGCCCCTCTCCCTGAAGGCCAGGACCACCGTTTCCTCCTTTGATCTGCAGTGCACTGGCCTGCACCCCATGGATGGTGTATTCGTCAAAGCACATTTAGCTACACCTGGCAGTGCTGAGAGCTCCGCGGTGTGCTTTCTGGTACTGCAGGTTAAATCCAGGGCCTTCACACTGAGCTACATCTCCAGCCCCTTTTAGTTTTATTTAAAAAAACAGAGTTTGGTTAAATTGCTAAGTCGCCTAGCGTGGGCTCAAACTTGCCATCTTGCTGTCTCAGCCGCCAAGAGTGCTGAGATTATAGAAGTATGCTATCACGCCCAGCTAGCAGCCTTCTTTTTATCCCACTATCTCTCTTCTTCCAAGACCTGACAGACACATGTAATGAGAGGTGACAGTTTAGGGATGTGGTTTGGGAGTACGCCCCCAGGGGTTCCTGTGTCACATGCTTGATCCTCAGCGTAGCAGCATGAACAGGTTAGTAAGACCTTAAGAGGCAGGGCTGAGTGCAGAGTAATTAGATCACTGCCTACCTGCAGAAGGGCTTTAGGGACCCTGCTGAGTTAGAGTGAGTTGCTGTAAAAGAATAAGTCTAGCTTGGCTGGCACAGTGGCACCCACCTATAGCCCAAGCTACTCAGGAGGGTGAGGCTGGAGGATCATTTGAGTCTAGAAGTTTGGCCAGTCCAGGTCATATAGCCTCAGCTCAGTGCTAGAACACTTGCCTAGCATATACAAGGCCCTGGGTTCAACCCCTGGCACCATAGAATGACTGACTGACTGAATGAATGAATGAATGGAACTTAAAGAATAAAAAGAAAAGTGAGCACTGAATCACTCTCTAGTGTCCCATCTTATCATTAATCTCTGCTCATAGGCTTTCTTGCCACTGTGGGAGTCCTCCTGTGGAAATCCTCATTTTTACATTCATTTTACTTTCATTACATTTTACTTTCATTACAAACACGTATCAGGCCTCAAGTACTTTGTTATAGTAACAGAAAATAAATTAAGACAGGAGGCAATCCTGAAATCATTCAGAAAAGACCCAGAGTAGGAGTAAAGGTGAGGAGATGCCCAGCTCCCTGACTAAGGAAGGCAGCGGCTGGGCCCAGGGAGAGGACGGTAACAGTCACACCTCATCCCTTCCATTTTCTCAAAAATTAGGAGGTAAATGTTTGTAGAAGACCATCGAGCTAGAGAACAATCACTGCTTTCCCAACCAGGCTTCCAGGAAGAAGAGTAATCAGAGGTGAAGGAGGTTGACTCTGGGGCCAGCCTTCCTGGTGTGAATCCCCATCATTTTGTGACCTGGGACAAGTTCCTTAGTCTGAGCCTCTGCTTTCTCATCTGTAAAGTGGGAGGGATAATAGCAGGATCTGCTCCTTCCTTACCTGGAGGGTTAAAGGAATGAACATGTGGTACAACATGCCTGGCCCATAGACGAGTCTGACAGATGGCAGCTCTTATCAATGATGATAGGAGAGAGGCAGAAGGTGGGTGATGAGCTGGTGAGAGAACCAGGCGGGAAATGAAAAGGCATCAGCAAGGGCAGGTGACTGAAGCAAAAAGAGAGCTCCAGGAACCCAGAGCGGTAGCTGCAAGGAGGTTCATTCATTCGGACCCTGTCTTAGTTACTTTTTATTTGTCCCTGAGACAAAATACCTGATGCCCAAAGTTGGAAAAGGAAAGGTTTATTTTTTATAGTTTTTGGAGGTTTCAGTCCATACTCAGTTGGCTCCAAGGCAGGGTGGCATGGCGGGGCTGCAGTTAATGGCGGCTGTAAACAGCAAGCGGAAACCTGCAAAAGAGAGAGACACACCTTCTTCCTGCCATTACATCACATCCTGGCTCCACCCCCTAGGAGGGTGTAGCACTGACACCATCAATCCAAGCACTAGACAATGAACCAATCACAAATACACAATGCAAATACATGAGGCCTGGGGGCCACAGACATAAACCATGACATTCCACCCCCGGTCCTCAGAGACTCATGTATTACCTTTATATAAAAGACATTTAGTCTATCTCTAAGAGTTGTCAAAGTGTTAACATTTTTAGCGTTGCTGAGAAGTCTAAGTCTCAAGTTTTTTTTTTAATATCTATGGCAAACTGTTAACTGTAACCCCCTGTACAAGTGAAACAAGGTTAAACATTTCTGAAATGCAAAGGCACAAAATAAACATTACCATTCCAAAAGTTACAAACAGGGGAATATAAAGTATTGGAAACAGAGCAAGTCTAACATCCATCAGGGCAAACATTAAGTCTTAGAGTTTTATGCTCAGCATTTGAAGCAATCTGGTTGTAAGCGCCAAAAGGCTTGGGTGATTTTACCCCCACGGCACTTTTAGGGATTTTAGCTCCTGCAGCTTTTTTTAAAAACCCTGTCTGCTCACTTTTTGCAGCTTTTCTTGGATGATCCACGTTTTTGGCTTTTTTAAACTTCTGGGGTCTCCACTGTACCTTTGGCTTCACACTTACATCTTTACATATTGCTCTCTCAGGGGCACACTGCTTGGCCTCCCAGGCCCTTTGCAATCGAGGTGGAAGCCTCTTTACCCTCAGAATTTGTGCATTTTCCTTGTACCTAAAATCAGCACCATGTGGATGCCACCAAGGCTTTCTGCCAGCTGGAGCAGTAGCCAGGCTTTTCTCTCTCTTGGCTGTAGGGGTTGATTGTCTAGATTGCTGGGCTCTGTGAACCTGATTGTGAAGAAAAGTTTTTTTATGTTGCCGCCATTTTGGAACCTCATGTGGCAGCCACCAATTTGGAACTTTATGTGGCCTCCTGTGCCATTTTGGAGCATGGTGCTCTGAAGCTTTTTTATCTGAGAAAATTTTTTTACTTTTGCAGTTTGGAGGTTGAAAAGGATGAAGACCCGCTGCTTCCTGGGATGCTCGGTGGCCATCTTTTTTATCTGTTTTTTTTTTTAGCAATCCAAGTCTCAGCACTATCTTTATAATCTACAGCTTTACTGGAGTTTTTTTTGTTTGTTTGTTTTGTTTTTTTTTGGCCAAACTCACAGTGTTTTAAATTATTCTGCTGGGCTCTTTGTTCTTGATTAGCAACATAGATCTGGCTAAAACAATAGCCCCCAACAATAGCCATGCCACAGCCTCAACGTTTGACTGCCTTGAAATTTCCTTTGCCAGATTAATCAGTCTATTACCCTTAATCTCAGTCTCAGGCAAAGTCTCTGGGCCTGAGCAAAATGCAGACAAACTTTCTGCCAAGCCATAACACACATCATAGGGAGTCCAACAACCAATACAGTCCTCCTTCCCAGCAGAAACCTCACAAGCCTGTTCTTTACTGTCAGGCTTTCTAGCCTTCTGGTCTCCTGAGCTCTGACCAGAATCTCCTCTACAGAACAGCCTCAGCTGCTCCAGCTCTGTGCATCCAGGCGACATGTTCAAACCTTTTTAAACTCTGCCCAGAAGCCATTTCCAAAGCCTCTCGAAAAACATGGTCAGGTATAGTCACAGCAATGACCCCACTCCTCGGTACCAAATTCTGTCTTAGTTACTTTTTACTCATCGCTGAGACAAAATACCTGATGCCCAAAGTTGGAAAAGGAAAGGTTTATTTTTTATAGTTTTTGGAGGTTTTAGTCTATCCTCAGTTGGCTCCAAGGCAGGGTGGCATGGCGGGCCTCAGTTTATGGCAGCTGTAAACAGGAAGCGGAAACCTGCAAAAGAGAGAGACACCCCTTCTTCCTGCCATTACATCACATCCTGGCTCCACCCCCTAGGAGGGTGTAGCACTGACACCACCAATCCAAGCACTAGACAATGAACCAATCACAAATGCACAATGCAAATACATGAGGCCTGGGGGCCACAGACATAAACCATGACAGGCCCTGTCTTTGCACCTTCACTGTAGGTCAGTGGTTGCCTGAGCTGCAAAACCAAAGCTGAGAATGAAACACTTTCCCCGCATGCAGGTGGGGATGTGAACAGCTGCGAGGCAGAGCCAACATCGCCTGGGACGTGACGCTGAGCAGTCTAGGGAAAGACAGCAGCGACAAAGTGACCCAGCAGACAGGGACAGTGACCTCTGCAGTGAGCCCTGGTCTCAGAGACAGGGGCAGTAGGAGAGCAGGAGGCAGCTCTCAGCGGTGAGGTTCAAGAACAGGAAGCTGCAGGGAGCCCCAGGGGACCAGGCGGGGCAGGAAGGGAAGCTTCTCCCTGCATTCTGCACATTGGGGTGCTTCAGCTTTGTCCCTCCATGCACCCTTCTCTTGACCAATGTCTTTTGCTTAGTTTTCTCTTTTAAATATACTAATATACTCGAAACATAACACCTCATTAATTAGCCTTCCTTAAAAGCTCTTTGTGCTTAATAAGAACAGTTTTTAACATTTCCAGAAAAACAAAATCTGCTTCTCTTTCTTATTTTTTAAGTTTTGCTGCGGTAGGGATTGAACCCAGGGCCTCTGCATACTAAGACGCACCAACTGATAAGCTACACCCTCAGCCTGCTTTTCTGTCTCTTCAATGGCAGTTTTCTGCCCTTTCTATCTACTCGAGTTAAAATGCTCCTACAGTGAGCACATGGTTCTCAGCATTTTCAGTACAGAGTTAGTGTTTCTGTAAAATAAGTTTGCATTTCTTCTCTCGTGTTCCAGTGTGACAATAAAAACAGAAACTGGATGATTTCATTGAGGTTCATTTTGTTCATTTGTTTGATTATTTTTCCCTGAATACTGACCTACATCCCCAGCCACTTACCAGCTGATCAATTGGTTTGCTGTCATTAAGTTGCCCAGGCAGGGCTAGCTGTTGCAGTCTCCCTGCCTTAGCCTCCCAGTGTACAGGAATTATAAGTGTGTGCCACCAAACCCAGCTCTATGTCTTTGATTTTGCTTCATCAAAATTTCCTCTGGCCACTAGAAACCGAATGAAGGACACAGGATGACACCTGTGCTTTCTCCTTTTTAATGTCTCCTGACACCCACTCTAATGCCTCCTTTCTTTCCATCTTTTTCTACCTCTCTTTCAAAATTATTTCATTTCTCAGACTTTTCTCCTGGATCTTCTCACATCTCTGCCCTGGACTTTTTTTTCCCCCCAACCTCAACACCTAAACGGAAACTTTTAAAGTACAGAAAAGTGTTGAAAACTAGCCTGTAAGGCGTGCATGACCAGAGGGGATGAAGACAAGCTTACAGACAAAACACAGAGATAATTTTGAAAGAGGGGCTGGGGACTCTTGCCCTAGCCAAAGAGCCCTGAGCATGTGGCTCACATTGCTTTTATTTACTTAAACACAGGAGCAAACAGTTAGAGGACAGGAAGATTCACCGGCCTCCTGTTATCTGAACTGTGTGCCCAGGTAAACACCCAGATCTCAGCTGTGTGGACTCTTCCCTGGAGCTTGCAGGGTGTCAGCAAGCTCGTGTGTCACCACGGGTGCATAGCTTGCTGTTTCTCTTCTTTGTGCTCACAGAGAAGGTCAATTAGACCTCCCTCTTCATTATCTGGTCTCCTACAGAAAGGTTATAAAAAATCCCCCCAACACCTTTTCACCCCCACCCCTCTACTTGGGACATCATGGGAATTGGTGCCACATCTCCAGCACCCCTTCTCCGTCACAAGTCCTGCCCACCCCACCTTTACTAGTGCCCAGGTACCCCTCTACATCCCACCCATGCCACTGCACCAAGCCTTAGGCATCCCTCAGCCTCCCCACTGAGCTGCCTCAGCTGACCTGGCTTCTATCCACCCAGATATTCTCTGCAAAGTGGAAGAATGACCCTGAAGCTGAAGCCCAGTCAGTTCACACATGTCTTTTTAAATGTCTTGGAGCCAGCTGGGCATGGGTCCGGGACACTTGCCCATTTGTAATGCCAGTACTCTGAGAGGCTGAAGCAGGAGGGTGACACGTTTGAGCTGAATCTGGACAGTTTAGGAGACTCTGTCTCTAATTTTAAAAAAAAAGAGCTGAGGATGTAGCTCAGTGCTAGGACTCTGTTCAATCTCCAGTACTGAAAAAAAATATTATAAGAAAGTAAAATAGAAAGTAGGCATCATGATGCACACCTATAATCCCAGCACTCAGGAGGCTGCAGCAGTATTGTTGGGTTCGAGGCCAGCCTGGGGTACTCAGTGAATTCAAGACCAACTTGAACTACATAGTGAGACTCTGTCTCGACAAAAGAGAAGAAAAAAATAAATTAAATGGTAGTCATTTACCTTACATCTGGTTTCAACAACTCACCTTTGCTGTTTTCTCTCTCTGCCCCTGTAGAAGAGAACAGAAAAAATTCCCTGCATAACTCCAATACCATTATCACACCTCATAAACTTAGCAATATTGTGGCTGGGGGCCTGGAGTGGTACTTTTGTAAGTGAGATGTCTAGGAAAAAGGAGGAACATGGTGTAGATATTAGTTTAAAGGCAGAAGGTAGGCATGATGCACTCTTGCACTCGGGAGGCCAGAGGATAGCCGCAAGTTCAAGGCCAGCCTGAACTACATGAAAGACCCTGCCTCAAAAAAAAAAGTTAAAAGGCAGAGTAGTTGTGTTTGTATTGTTTATTTATTTTTGCTGGCTTAGCCAGCACATGTATGGTTTGTTATAGCTAAGTTATATCCATATAAACATAACTCAGGCTGTGTCTGTGCTAGACAGTGGATTTATGTCTTTCAGTGTCTTTAGGTGACCCAAGAGCCAAGCTCTAAAGCCACAGCATCCCCCACAAACAACTCTTCATCATAATGTGTTTTGTGCATTAATAACAATATGACACAGGGTAATTTACAAAGGACAGAACTTTGGTCTGGGAGTGTAGTTCATTGGTAGAGCTCTTGCCTAGCATGCATGGAGCTTTCGGTTCAATCCCCAGCACTGGAGATAAAAAAGAAAACAGAGTTTTATTTCTGTCCATTGTGGAGGTTGGAAATCCAAGATCCAACCTCCTGGTGTGATGGTGTTTCCTATCTGGTAAGAGCTGCATGGTACATGGTACAGAGAGGACCACTGTGTCCTGTCATGATTACTGATGTAATGACAAGAGAGCACCCTAACCTCTTTTATAAAACTTTAATCTTTTAGCCAGTTGACCCTAAGACAAAGGACCTCTACCTAGAACATGTAAAGAACTGAAGAAAAATCAGGCCCCCAAATTCAAAGACCTGGTGCAAAAATTGGCATCTGAGATAATCGCACTTTTCAGATGAAGAAATACAAATGGCAAATAAATATATGAAAAAAGTGTTCAACACTATTAGTCAGTTGAGAGATGCAAATTAAAACAACACCGAAAAAAAATAAAACAACACTGAGATTCCATCTCACTCCAGAAAGAATGACTTTCATCAAAAAAAAATCAACCAGTAACAAATTCTGGAGAGGTCATAGGGAAAAAGGAACCTTTCTCCACTGTTGGTAGGTGTGCAGATTGGTACAACCACTGTGGAAATCAACATAGAGACGCCTCAAAAAACTAGGATTAGAGGTCCCATTTCATCCAGATATTCCCCTTCTGGGTATTTTCCTAGAAGAATTAAAAATATCATACCACAGTGATATATGGGCACCCATGTTTATAGCAGCACAATTTGTAGTAGCTAAATCTTGGAAACAACCCAAAGGCCTATCAGCAGAGGAGTGAGTAAAAAAGATGTAGTTGTTTTATGCAATGGAGCACTACTTAGCCATAAAGACTTTTATAGGTAAATGAATATAACTTAAAACTATACTCATAAGTGAAATAAATCAGACTCACATGTATAAACATCATATTGTCTCCCTAGTGTAAGAAACTTAAAGAGTAAATAAAATACAAAATCTACAATAGATATTGGAAAAGAGAAAGAAACTGCTCAAATGGAAAGAAAAATTAGAATGGGGAAAGAAGAAAAGAAGGAAGGGAAAAGAAAAAATATACTTATATATACATAAGATAGCTAAAATAATCATACTTCTAATTTCTTTTAGTCCATTGAAGAGAAAGTTTTGTGCTTATATTGTTGTCTTGTAATCTGAGCAATCACTTTGAAGATAACAATATGCAATATATTAATCATTGTTATTTCCTGTTATATTGCTATCAAATTCTATATCATTGTTTTTATTGCTTTTTTCTCTTTAACATAAAAATAAATAAAACTAAAAACTTTAATCCTATTACCAAGGAAGGAGCTTATGCCTCAGTTTTGGAGGGGACATTTCAAGCTACAGCATATGTCATCTCATGTCTTGTTCATATAAGAATAAATTTCCCAGGCCTGACCATTCCCCCTGAGGTAGGGCAGAAAAAATTTAGATAGAAATCAGATGAGGAAAATCATAGTTTTTCTCCTGAGACAGGGTCTCATACATAACCCGGGCTGGCCTGGAACTCATGGTGATGTCAGACTGGCTGGGGAAGTTTTTGATAGGATGGTCCAGACCTGATATCAGTCTGAGGAGCAGGAGACAGAAAAGATGGCAACCATCAAGCTGGGGCCACTACTAATTCTTTCAGTGACCCAGCCCGTGGTTTACAAGGTATAGCTCTTTTCTTACCTTTAGTTGGCTGAACTAGATCTGCAGAGCACGTCTCTTTTCTTACCTTGAATAAATGTAAAACCTCACTATTTTTTGCACTTGTCTTCACCAGCTCTCTGTTCAGCACAGAAAGAATCCACCTCTAGAAGGAGACACCATGCTCCAAAACCCAGTAATAAGGAGGGAGAAAAAAAAGAGAGGGAAAGAGATGGAGAAAGAAAGAGCCAAGAGAGGAGTGGAATTAGCAGAAAGAAACACTTGAAAGTTCAGTCCTTTCACTGCAGAAAAGTCTTGCTTGGTGTTCTCCAGAACGCCTCTTGAAGGCAATCGCATGGAGGCTACCTCCCAGCCTGCCCTGCCTCCTGAAGCAATGAAGTGGGGCTTAGTGGGTAAAGAGGTAGCCTACCCTCTTCCAAGTCTGGTAGAGAAAAAAGCCATCAGGAGTGCTGGCCACCTCAGAATTTGGTTTTCAAGTTCAACATTTAGGAATTTGCTCTGACTGGCACTTGGTAAACATCCAATCCCCCAGGCATCAAAGAAATTTGCTCAAAAATTCCTAGGAAGCCTCATGGGCAGGTGGCCATGAAAACTTTTCTACTGGCAGAACCACTCCAAAGGGAACCAAACTCCATAGGTAGATTCAAGAAGAAAAAGCAACAGTCCTGCTATCAATTTGATAGTACGATTGGGACTTCTGGACCAGTCCACTCCACTTACCTTAACCTGGGCAATGCCCTAGGGCCAACTCCAGACCTTATCCTAAGGCTTAGAACCCAGAGGCAGAGATAAGAGAAAGACATGCCTTGGAAAATTCTGAATTTCCAAACCTGGATTTATGTGTGCCAGGTTCTCCAGGATGACTTCCAGCAACCTTTTTTCACCTGGAGCTCAGTGAAGGTTCGTGCATGTGCACTGCATGTCATACATCCAATTATAACAGGGTGAATTATGGAAAAGGACATGCATGAAAGATACAGCTGACATGACTCAGCACGCTGTCAATCACGTTGTCAATCATGCTCAAAGACCCCATGGGAGTCACCCTAGACACAGCACATTTCAAATTCCTAAACTCAGTACCTTCAGTGCTCACATCATTTTCCTTTCTGCCAGCACAAGGTTCCTCACTTTAAGCATGTGTTGTCTGCTTAAAACTTTGCTGCTTTGTCCTTACCATCACATGCCACATCCAGTTCTTTGTCATTCACAAGAACTTAGAAATTCATCTGTACCTGACACCCACAGTGACTGCTTGGCAAGACTGGCCAGGAGGCAAGCTTCCTTGTTGGGGAGATTTGGGGGGAGGATTTGTATACTTCTCTTCTCTTTCTCATTTTTTTGTGTGCCATTGGTCGCTCATTGTGGGCTTGGCTTAGGCAGTTAAATGCCATTAGGGTATCTGTGTGTGAAAAGAAAGCTGGGAAAGGGTAACCCAGCCATGAGATGGAAAATTTTAGTCTTCACCAGAAGCAAGGAAACTTCCAAGCCTTGCTTGGGTATGTGTTTGTGCCTCCTGTCTTTGCTATGAACCTCTGCAGCTTGGGGACTCCTTTTCAGTAGCTGAAGTCTCCTGAGCTCCTAGGAAAACAAGATCTTGCACACAAAATTCCAAAGATCATGAGGCACTTGACAGTCTTCAGGAGGCCTCTCCAGAATGTCCTGCAACCTAACCAGGTGTTCTTTCCCTCAATTTCATGAAACTTGGAAAACCTTGCTTACCCAGTGTTGTCATCAGGGGATTGCAAGGAAAATGATTACATACAAGACACATAATTTATAGTATTATCTTATGATAGTCACCCAGAGTCAAATACAAGAAGTGCAAGAAATCTGTCCACACACTAAAGACCTACAAAATCCAGCCGAGAGCCCAGATCCCATGGCAGTAACCTGCATGTGTTCAGGTGAAGACCTACAGCCCATGACAATGTCTCCTATGAGTCCAACTGGAGGTCTAGAGCCATGACAAGGACTCATGCAAGTCTGTTTCACAGATCTGCACTGGGAAGTCCCAAAGCTCAATGGTGGAAGCTAGAAATTCTATGCCAGCAGGGTGAAGGACCTGTGCCGAGAGGTTGAGGGATCTGCACTGGCGCCAAGAAGCAACGCTTATAATAAGGACCTGGGCTCCCCCTAAAAATACCACAACCTTTGTCAGAGACAATGAGGTCCTGAGCTCCTCCAACAATGAGGACAGTCGAGTCCATGTTTATGTCAGGAAGCCAGCGTGACAGGCTCCTCCTGAAGATTGAACAGCACACATCTTCTCCTCCAGAGCCAGGAAACAATGTCAAAGTAAGGACCAGAGCTCTCTCAAAGTGAACCACAGCCATTCTCAGCAAGAAGGTCCCAAGCTCCTCCAATGATAAACAGCCACACTCATGTCATGGAGGCCAGCATGACAAGCTCCTCCAGGAGAGCCAACAGCTCCAAACAACAACACTTAGGAGAACCCACAACGCTGTGGAAAACCACCACTTTTTCTCTCCAGTCTCGTTTTTTATGCTGGCCACAATCTTCAGGTAGGCCATCTACCCTCAGCATCACACTAATTCAGTTCGGGTGGTGTTTAAATTGACTATCAGTTTTCAATCTAGCGCACCCAGGAAAACACAAATAAGGATGAGAACCCATCTAGTATCTTCAGCAAACTCTTTCATGCAGCCAGCATAGAGACCCCCAATCCTGAGACACAGTGGAAAGATCCACGTCACACTGGAGAAAGAATCTCCAAAAGTACACACAGTGTGAGCCCTCAGTACTTTGGCCTGCTGGAGATCTCGCTTTGTAATTTAGACTGGCCTTGAACTCACTGTGTAACCCAGGCTGGCCTCAAACTTGAGGCAATCCTCCCGTCTCAGCCTCCTGAATACTCATGACTACAGGCTTGGGGAGGTTTTCTAAACTGCTCTTTCCACCTTCTCTCTGTGCCTCTCCCTCTGTCACTCTCATAAACCAAGCAGACAAGATCCTTTTACCTCCTCTCTCTGTGAAACAGCCCAATCCCTTCTTCTATGTTCTTTTCCATTCAGGCTTTCAGAAAACCCGTCTGATATTAGTTATCAAGGAAAGGCAGAACTAGTGGGTGGAGGAGCTGAGTTCACAAATGGGAGGGGTGGTGTGTGGCCTTTCTGTTAAAGCCCCACAGGGCTGCAGGACAGGTGGCTGGGCCTTCTTAGCTATCTGCCATAACCTCCTTGGTCCTAGGGCCACTTGTCAAACCTGCCCAAAGATATCTCTTCCTGGGGCCTCTGGGGTATTCCCATGACACTGTCCATCCTCCTCCTTCCATCCTAGTTGGTTCTGATGTTATGATGAGTTTGGCCTCAGTTTGTCTCCCTGTGTAGGGTGATGTGTGACCTGCTGCTGACTGACTTCTCATTGGGAAGATTTCATCTGCCAGGAAACTTGTACCCTTTTGTGATGTGTGCTGGTGGGAATGCAGGGGAGTCAGGGAAGGGGTAAGGGCTAGGAAGGGGTGAGGGGCTACACAAGAACTCAAATTTTTAAAGCTAGGTCCTGCTTGGGCTACTGCAGCAGTGAGGTCCAAATCCCACCTCTCCTAAGCTAATACTGACTCAGATGGTTTCTGCAGTCATTGGTCTCTTTTCCTCTGGACTCATCCTATCCCCAGTTCTTAGATTGCCACCTATTAGCTTCCTCATGTGGTAGATTTTCCTCAGTTTTTTGCAAGCAAACAAGCTCCCCCTGCCCTATTTGTGATAGCTGAGGAAAAAAGTTATTCAGACGCAGATAGTGGGGTCATGACTAAGGACCATTTGTCAAGTTACTCACCTGCATCAGCCAGGGTACTCAAGAGATACCTAAGCAAGGAAGTTTATCAGGCTTTTATGAGGTGAGGGACACTTAATACCCCTCCTTAGACAGCATACCATGATGGAGGTGTCCATGTGCCATGGGTCATGCAGGCCACCTTGGGCACCATCAGTCACCACCTGGGTATTCTTCCTTGGCCACCATGGTGGTGATGACCTCATAGCCTTATGCTCCCTCTCCCAGTGCCAATGGTCCTCCCACATATTCAGTGGGCTCAACAAGGGTGCAGTGGCTTTTGAGGACATGCCTTTGCCCAGTGCCCAGATCACCTGCCCTTGGAGCACCCAGACTCACCTCCATCACAGTTCCCTTGGTGCTTCGGGTTTTGTCGTGAGCCTTGTCCATGAGGCCCATGTGGCTTTTGCTGCCTTTTCTCCTTCCTCAACTCCCATGTGCCCTCTGCTTCATCCCGGTTGGTAAAAACCATGTTCACCACATCACATCATCCTATGACTCATCCCACTGTGGGCCCTGTTGGAGTTTCTGGAACTTCCTCCTATTTCTGGAGCTGACTGACTGGTAAAATACTGTCCCAGAATAATTCAGCCCTCTCTCAACTCCAGATTTAAATTAGTGTACTTATGAAATGCATCTTCAAGCTGGTGCTAGAAAGCAGCTGGATTTTCATCAGAACTCCAACCAATAGCTCTGAGTTTATCATAATTACAGGTTTTAGAATACTTTTTGTCTTAGTATTTTCATTGCTGAGACAAAATCCCCAATACCCACAAGTTAAAAGAGGAAGATTTATTTTGCTCACAGTTTGTAGTGGTTTCAATCCATAGTCAGCTGGCTCCAAGGCAAGCAGCATGGCAGAGGGGCCACACAGAGGAGAAACAGTTTGTGGCATGGCAAGCAGAAGGCAGAAGCAAAGCAGCAGCAGCGAGCCTGCCTTCCCTCTCCCCCTTTACATTCCATCGAGGCTGTAAACTCATGGAATGGTGCTACCCACACCCAAAGCGGGATTTCTATTATCCACACCTTGAATTCCACCCCACACCGTTAATTCATATCCACACACCCTGACCCTGCCACTTAGAAATTGACCCCCTATGACTGTATAAGGCTTTGGAGGACATCCAGATACAAGCCATAACTTCCCTCCACATACACCCTAAGATGGCCTGGAGGTATAACCTCTGGTTTCTGCAACCTCGGTGTTACAATCCCACATGGGCCTTTCTTGGGGCCCAGATTACACATTAGTTGATTGATTACCATAAGGTAATGCAAAGACCTCATCATTGGCCTGTCCTGCAGTTTATAATCCTTTTTTTTTTTTTTTTTTTTTGCTACTGGAAGTTGAACTCAGGACCTGTGTTTGCTAGGTAGGTGTTTGTGCCATTGACCTATAGCCCCAGCCCAATCCCCTCTCTTTCTATTCTGCACAGCAAGAAGCCAGGATAAACTGGACATCTTACCAGGTCAGAGTAAAGCCATGGTCAGAGTATGGAATCCATCAGCAAATTTCTCAGTGTCATCAGAGAATTTACCATTTCTTTTTGGATTGTTGGATGCCACTTGCCACTTCTTAAAGGGGTCAGATTCTGTCAGGTTTAGACATTGAGCTCCATGAGTACGGGGACTTACGGTAGGCAGCCTGGGACCTAGTGTAGGGTGAGCTCAGGAGGCTGTATTTATTCCCTGGGGCGCAGATGATGCAGGTTGGAGTGGAGGTAAATTACGGGGGGAAAGCTGACAGCAAGAGAAAGCATTAAGAGTGAAGTCGGTTGGAAAGCATACTCCATGATGGATCCACAGGCAGAAGTAAGAATTAGGTCATGGGAGCCTTGTAGGGCATCCTGACTCAGTCCCTGAGTCCCTTGGCAGGCAAATTCTAAACATAAGGCCTCTACCAATATCCAGGCAAACCAAGCCACATCCTTTTAAACCCGGTATGGTTCTCACAGAAGCTGTCTCTGAACACACAACGGTTAGGAAACAGGGGTTAGGATATTGCCAGACATTATGGTTATGTCTAGATGTCCCTCCAAAACCTCACGAGGTCATAAGTGGGGCTTTTTCAGAAGTCGCTGGATCTAGAGTGTGTGATACTGGGATCGATTTATATTACATCGCTAGGATCAAGGGCACTAAGATTAAGGATGTGCCTGCCCTGAACTGTCTTTCCTCTGTGATGTCCCTCTGCCACATCACTCTGCCTTGGAGCCAGTTGAATATGGATGGAAACCTCTATAAACTGGAACTAAATAAACCTTTCCCCCTTTAACTTTGGGTCTTGAATATTTTGTCTCAGCAACAAGAAAAAAAACTGCTGAATGTGGGCACTGACCCTACCTATGTAGAGACCATAGAACTGTCACCTTGCCTCATCTAGGAGAATAAAGGAGCCGTACTCCTCCTCTGAGGAGACCTTTCACTTGTGTTTCTAGTCTTCTATGAGATGATTGCTCTCAGCCCACAACCATTGACAGTTTTCTAGTGCCTAGTAATAACAACCTGACTGAATGAGTGTTAGAGGATACCAAAAAACAAAAAGTCTTATTCATTGGAAAAATAGAACTAGCACAGCTTTTCCATATACTTCTCACACACCTTTCAGCCTTTGGCTGGAGCTACATTGGCAAGCATTTTATCCAGAAAAAAATGTTTACCCATATGTTTACTATTAAAAATAATTTTTGTCTTGAGACTCAGGAACTTTTCTTCCTGTGTGGCACTAATTCCTACTTCTGTCTCCCAGCTAACTAGATAGGAGCATGCACCTATGTTTCTCTGGCCACAGAGATCAGTATAGCACCTAAGAACCAATCCCTTCCAGTTTCTTTAACCCCCAGAACTTCCCTTGATGAGGCCTTTATTAATGTTTTACATAGCCTTACTATTTTCATCATGCATAATCTCTTGGTCAATTTTTTCTTCTCATTTAACAGTCATTAAACTACAGATGATGATCTGAGTCAAGGACCAAAACCTGCCTTCATATCTAGAGCTTCTCACTAAATCCTCAGAGAAGTATGGCTCTCTTATTCCCCTAGATGAGGCAAGGTGACAGACCCATGGTTGCCACACAGTTAGGGTTGGTGCCCCTATTCAGCAGGAAGCAGCTATAAAAAACAAATATTTCACCTTCAGCACCCTTTAGAAATTTTGCAAGACCAGGTCTCTGAGGGGCAAATAATGTAGATAATATAGTTGGGGCTATGGGACTCCCCTCTGCTTACCTGAAACCCAAGGCTGACCCCTGACCTTTGTCCTAAGTCTACTACCCTGCAGCAGAAATAAGAAAAAGAAAGACCCCTGGGGACACTTTGGAAAACTCTGAAGTTCCAAACCAGGAGTATGTGTGCCAGGTTCTCCAGCATGACTTCCAGTAACTTTTCTTCATCTGGAGTTCAATGAAGGTTCATGTGCATCGTTATGGCTTGTGTTTGGATAACACCCCAAAGCTTCATGTAGTCATGGGCAGGGGTGGGCTTTTTAGAAGTGGCTGAATCTACAGTGTATGATGCTGGTATTAAAGGTGTGTGTCTTAGTTACTTTTTACTTATCGCTGAGACAAAATACCTGATGCCCAAAGTTGGGAAAGGAAAGGTTTATTTCTTACAGTTTTTGGAGGTTTCAGTCCATACTCAGTTGGCTCCAAGGCAGGGTGGCATGGCGGGGCTGCAGTTCATGGTGGCTGCAAATAGCAAGCGGAAACCAGCAAGAGAGAGGGACATGCCTTCTTCCTGCCATTACATCACATCCTGGCTCCACCCCCTTGGAGGGTGTAGCACTGACACCACCAATCCAAGCACTAGACAATGAACCAATCACAAATGCACAATGCAAATACATGAGGCCTGGGGGCCACTGACATAAACCATGACATTTCACCCCTGGACCCCAAAGACTCATGCACAACCTTCATACAAAAGACATTTAGTCCATCTCCAAGAGTTGCCAAAGTCCTAACATTTTCAGCATTGCTGAGAAGTCCAAGTCCCAAGCCTCCTCCAGTATCTATGGCAAACTCTTAACTGTAACCCCTATACAAGTGAAACAAGTTTAAACATTTCTGAAATGCAAAGGCACAAAATAAACATCACCATTCCAAAAGTTACAAACCGGGGAATATAAAGCATTGAGAACAAAGCAAGTCCAACATCCAGCAGGGCGAACATTAAGTCCTAGAGTTCCATGCTCAGCATTTGAAGCAATCTGGTTGCAAGCTCCAAAAGGCTTGGGTGATTCCACCCCCCACGGCACTTCCAGGGATTTCAGCTCCTGCAGCTTTTGTCTTAAACCCTCTCTGCTCAATTTTTGCAGCTTTCCTTGGATGATCCACGTTCTTGGCTTTTCCAAACTTCTGGGGTCTCCACTGCACCTTTGGCTTCACACTTACATCTTTACAAATTGCCCTCTCAGGGGCACACTGCTTGGCCTCCCAGGCCCTGTGCAATTGAAGTGGAAGCCATCTTACCCTCAGAATTTGTGCATTTTCTTTGCACCTAAAATCAGCACCATGTGGATGCCACCAAGGCTTTCTGCCAGCTGGAGCAGTAGCCAGGCTTTTCTCTCTCTTGGCTGTAGGGGTTGATTGCCTAGATCGCTGGGCTCTGTGAACCCGATTGTGAAGAAAAGCTTTTCTATGTTGCTGCCATTCTGAAACTTCACGTGGCCTCCCATGCCATTCTGGAGTATGGTGCTCTGAAGCTTCCTCATCTGAGAAAATTCTTTCACCTTTGCAGTTTGGAGGCTGCAAATGGTGAAGACCCACTGCTTCCTGGGATGTCCGGTGGCCATCTTTCTTATCCCTCTGTTTCTTCTCAGCAATCAAAGTCTCAACACTATCTTTACAATCCACAGCTTTACTGGAGTTTTCCTTCTGGCCAAACTCACAGTGTTTTAAATTATCCTGCTGGGCTCTTTGTTCTTGATTAGCAACATAGATCTGGCTAAAACAATAGCCCCCAACAATAGCCATGCCACAGCCTCAACGTTTGACTGCCTTGAAATTTCCTTTGCCAGATTAATCAGTGTATTACCCTTAATCTCAGTCTCAGGCAAAGTCTCTGGGCCTGAGCAAAATGCAGACAAACTTTCTGGCAAGCCATAACACACATCATAGGGAGTCCAACAACCAATACAGTCCTCCTTCCCAGCAGAAACCTCACAAGCCTGGACTTTACTATCAGGCTTTCTAGCCTTCTGGTCTCCTGAGCTCTGACCAGAATCTCCTCTACAGAACAGCCTCAGCTGCTCCAGCTCTGTGCATCCAGGGGACATGTCTAAACCTTTCCAAAACTCTGCCCACAAGCCATTTCCAAAGCCTCTCGAAAAACATGGTCAGGTATAGTCACAGCAATGACCCCACTCCTTGGTACCAAATTCTGTATTAGTTACTTTTATTCATCACTGAGACAAAATACCTGATGCCCAAAGTTGGGAAAGGAAAGGTTTATTTCTTACAGTTTTTGGAGGTTTCAGTCCATACTCAGTTGGCTCCAAGGCAGGGTGGCATGTCGGGGCCGCAGATCATGGCGGCGGCTGCAAACAGCAAGGCAGAAACCTGCAAAAGAGAGAGACACCCCTTCTTCCTGCCATTACATCACATCCTGGCTCCACCCCCTAGGAGGGTGTAACACTGACACCATCAATCCAAGCACTAGATAATAAACCAGTCACAAATGTACAATACAAATACATGAGGCCTGGGGGCCACTGACATAAACCATGACAGTATGTGATTAGTAAATCAGTCTACTGATTGGTTTGGCATAGTTCTGGCTTGGATTAAGGGTGTGAGTGTTTCACCCCACCCTAGGACAGGTTGCCTATGTACAATGTAAGGGTCAGAGTCTTATCTCACTTCCTTTTTGCTTTTGCAACCTTGTGTACGCCATGAACTCTTTTTTGTGATGCCCCTTTGGCAAGCCACCCTGCCTTGGAGCCAATTGACTAGGGACTAAAACATTTACAAACTGAGCTAAGTAAATATTGCCTCCTTTAATTTGTGGGCATTGGGTATTTTGTCTCAGCAATGGGAGAAAAGTAATTAAAACATACATGGACTGCATCTCATACATCCAATTATTCCAGAGTGAATTATGGGAAAGAACTTTATGATAGATACAGTGACATGATTCAGTGTTCTGTCAATTACATCATCAATGAGGTTCTGGCAAACCTAATGGGAGGTGCTCTAGACCTAGCACCATATTTTAAATTCTTAAATTCAATGCCTTCAGTGCTAATCCCATTTTCCTTTCCATCAGAACACATCTGACTAAAACTTTGCTGCTATTTCCTTACCATTGTGTGTCATGTTCAATTCTTTATCATGCACAAGAACCTAGAATCCACACAGAATCCACATCCCCAACACCCACAGTAACACTCTTGCTCCTTCACTTAGAAAACAGACACAGGCAAACTTGTCTGATGTGTGACATTTGTCCTCGGTGTTTTCACTCCTCTTTCTGAGCCTTCCTCTAAGTTTCCTGCTAAACTCAATGATATCCCCAGGAACAAGAAAGAAAGAGGAAAGAAAAGAAAAGAAAAGAAAAGAAAAGAAAAGAAAAGAAAAGAAAGGAGAGGAGAGGAGAGGAGAGGAGAGGAGAAGAGAAGAGAAGAGAAGAGAAGAGAAGAGAAGAGAAGAGAAGAGAAGAGAAGAGAAGAGAAGAGAAAAGAGAAGAGAAGAGAAAAAAGACATAATGCTTTTGCATAACAGTATTTTCATTAGGACCAGCCAGACTTGCCTCTGTGTAGTATGATGGCACTGAGGCAGGATAGAAGAAATAAAGGTATAAAGGAGACAAGAAAACCAGAATTTTAAAATTATATTTTTTGGAGAAACTACAGCTTTAGGAACACAAACCAAATTTAAACTTTTTCCTCTCTTCTGCCAAGACAAAATAAGCTTGAACAATTTTTTTTTTTGTACCAGGGATTGAACTCACGACCTTGCGTTTGCCAAGCGGGCACTTATGCCACTGAGCTAAACCCCCAGCCCTGAACAATTCATTTTTACCTGAAATACTGTTCCATTTTTTGCTTGCAAATGTCCTTTTCACCTGCAAATAGATGGCCTCTTTCCACCTGTGAATTGCACTTATTCCCAAGGAAACAACAATATTCATGGGCAGCAGATCTTAACTTCAAACACATGTAAAAATCTTTTAACATAACCGTCCAGGTACATGACTTGACAGCAGTAATGCACATGCTGGAGCCTCCATTTTGGGAAAACTCCAAGCCACACACAGCTCTGGATTACAATGCACCTCTTCTCTCTGAACACTGCACTCCACTCTTGAATGTATACTTTAATTTCTGCCAAATAAACTCTTCCTATGTCTTTTACTGACTATTCCTGAAAATTCTTTTCCCATAAGTGGAGTCAGTGAACCTATGAGTAGGGGGTTAAGCTCATCACCTCAGCTGTAGAAACTTTCTAGAACCTTATCCCGTGACAGTACCACCAACAGGGAAGGTTCCTGAGCAGGGAACTGTGAAGAGGCTTCATGGTTATAGCACACTGCATGGCTGGGGTCACTGCCAACAATGTCTGGCAGGTTCCCTCAAACAAAACCAGCTACCCAGGTCACTCTGGCCTTATGCTATCATTTCCATTTTATCTGTGTATCTGTGTATTTCCTGCATTTGGGGACTATTTCTCATTTCATACCTTTTGTTCCATTACCCGGCTGTAAGGCCATCTCCTGTTGTCTTCATTTGTTTGTTGCTTTGTTTTTTCTTTCTTTTTTCCCTAATGTTTTTAATTTGTTTTTTATTTTTTTGGTTTGGTTTGGTTTTTATGATGAGGTCCAGTTGCCCAGGCTGGCCTTGAACTTGTGATTCTCCCACCTCAGTCTCTCAGGTAGCTGAGATTGCAGGTGTGCACCGCTTCCTCTATGTGAGGCAAGCATTCTAGCAGTGAGCTGCATCTCCAGCCCCTAGCTTTTCTCTTTGATTTTGAAAATATTCGTCATATAGTTCCTGGTTATAACTGTACTAAAGAGTTGGGGGTTTTAATTTAAAAATTTCCAGTATAAATATAATATGAACATACCATTAAAATTTGGTAAAATCAGAAAATCATGTCACCCATTATATTGGTGCATGGATATATACAGGTATATGATTTCTCCAGCATATTACTAATTTAAATATACAATTTTATATCTTCCTCCCTCAACCAATTTTGTTTTTAAAAACATTTTAAGAAATTTTTTTTTTTTTTTTTTTTTTTGGTACCGGGGATCGAACTCAAGACCTCATGCTCGCCAGGCAGGCGCTTAAGCCGCTGAGCTAAATCCCCAGCCCAAGAAATATTTTTAGTGAACATTTTTAAGAGAGCATCTTAACAGGAAGATAATACTTTATTCAAGGGGTTACTAAAATATACCAATCATATTTCTATTTAAAATTTTTCACTTTCCTAGGATGTTCAAGGCACTGTATTCAATCCCAAGCACTACAAAAAATTAAATTTTTAAAAATGTAATAAATATAATTGTACACACAATGATATATATTCAGATTTTTTTCTTAGATTCCAGACATTCAATTAATTATAGGCTTAATGTATGACTATATTTATAAATCTTTTTTCTTTCTTTCTCTCTTTTTTTCATGCTATGTGTCTTAGTTACTTTTTTGTTGCTGGAACACAATACCCAACACCCACAAGTTAAAGAAGGAGAGATTTATTTCATCTCAGTTTGTAGAAATTCCAGTCCAAAGTTGGCTTACTCCAAGGCAAGGTGGCATGGCACTGGGGCATTGCAGAGGAGAAACAGTCCATGGCAAGAGAAGCAGGAAGCAGCAAAGGAACAAGCAGCAGCGGCGGCAGCAAGCTTGCCTTCCCTCTCTCCCTTTAAAGTCTACCCAGGCTACAGGCCTTTTGACTGGTGCCACCCACATCCAGGATTGGGTGTCCATTATCCACACCCAGAACTATTCTAATTCTAATCATGGACTAATTAGTAGCATATATCCTAAATCCCAGGATCACAAGCCTTAGATCCAACTGGCTCTGAAAAGCCTCACCTATGACTGCATGAGGCTTTGGGAGGACATCTGGACACAAGCCGTAACACTATTGAAATTGCTTTCCAAAAAGGTTGTGGCTGTTTACACATCCATCAACAACGATTGAAGGTACCTGTACCGTGTCATCACCAATAGCAAACCAGAGTGTTGAGGAGAACTTCTGAACTGATTCTCATGGCAGTTTTATTGAATATCACCCCTTACTTTACTAGGTAATGTCAAGGTAGCGTCAAAACCACTAACAAGCAGATGTTCTACTGAAGATGACAAACTGTAAAGAGGTGTTATTTAAATCAAACGAACAGGGCCGGGGATTTAGCTCAGCAGCTCAAGCGCTTGTCCAGTAAGCGTGAGATTGTGAGTTCAATCCCTGGTATAAAAAAATAAAAATTAAAAAAATAAAAATGATGCTTTTAAATCAGATGAGTATTTAAAAGAAAACACTTAAATGATTCTGTAAAGCACAGTTTTCAGTGATGTCTTTGTGGACTGCCAGGAAGCCCCCCCAAAAATTGACATCCAGTAATATCCCTTGGGGCAGCTCTCTAGAAGACAGGGATGGGACAGATTTAGTGTCCAGCCAAATTCCAAGCAGCTCCAGGTACAAATTCCAAGCAGCTCCTTGTTTAAAGGTCTGCTTTCTATGCAAATACCATAAGAAGCATTGCCGTCCAGTGTTGGATGTGTCAACTCCACTTACAGATGCAATATTTGTTAATGACTATTGTTTTGTAATATAACAGTAACAGTGGTTAGATGTAAACCAAATAAATATCATTTATTGACTTTTAAGGGGGTGGGGAATCACATTTGGAGGATGCCACAAAAGAGTTAGCATGGATCCAGAGTGCTGCCTCTTCAGCCTCACTTGGCAATTCTGAAAATCACATTTCAGGAGGACAGAGTGACTAGGCTCTGGGACCCTGTGGCTGGAGTTCCCCCAGAATCTAAGTCTCAGCCTGGTCATGGCATCTCTCTGGGGGCTGTAGGATAGCACGGCCCTTACAGCTCAAGGAAGAAAGGTGGTAGAAAAATGTTTACAAAGTGCCACAAAGACCTTTGCTACCAATATGTGAAGACATGCTATTCATCCTTCTTGGAAGTCTCCATGTCTAGGTTCTACTCCTTTTGAAACACTGCAGTACCGAGGTATAGGGGTACCCCAAACTGCTTGGAGCACGACAACTCCAAGTCCAGTTTGGGCAACTCAGTGACTTATCAAGTGACACTGCCTCAAAAGAAACAATTCAAAAGCCAAGGGGAATGTAATTTAGTGCAAAGGATATAGGTTCAATTCCACTACCAAAAAGAATTTTTTTTACTGCAACTATCTGAAGATGTAGCTCAGCTGTAAAGCACTAACCTAGCATGTGTAAGACCTTAAGATTCCATCCCCAGTATTGCAAAAAAAATCGTAACTCACTGCTGCTTCTCCCCAGCCTCCCACCCCATCTTGCTGGGGATCAAACCCAGCATATCGCATAAGTACACACTCTCCCACTGAGTTACACCCCCCCATTCAACTACAGCTTTTAATATTTTGCATTATTATTTACATTTTTTTAGCACACAGAAGTTTTCTTCCTGAACTGAGGCAACTTTAAGTGAAGTTCTTCATACAATTATATGACACGCTAGAAAAAAATGACCAATCTTTTTCTTTGTTTTTGTTTGCTTGGTTGGTTGATTGGTTTTCTGTTTTTTGTTTTGTTTTGCTTTGTTTGAGAAATCTTACTATGTTGTAGAGGTTGGTTTTCAAATCTTGAGCCAAACAGATCCTCCCAGCTCAGTCTCTAGACTGGCTGGAACTACAGGCATGCACAAACATGCCTGGCTGATAAAATTAGCCAGTTCACGATAAGCAAAAATATTATTCCAGGTATGGTGGCCCAGACCTGTATTCCCATCCACTTAGGAGGTTGAGGCAGGAGGATTGAAAGTACAAGGCCAGCCTGGGCAAATTAGTGAGACCCTGTCTCAAAATAAAATTTTAATTTTAAAATTTGCTGTATAGTTCAGGATGGCCTTGAGCTCAGTGATCCTTCTGCCTCAGCCTCTTAAGTACAGGAATTGCAGGCATGTGCCACCATGCCCAGCAGAATACAATTTTTAAAGGGCTGGTGTTGAAAAGTAGTATCTTTAAAAATGGCTCACTAATTAAAAGTATTCCAAGTCCTTCTTGCCTTTTACAGAGAACTAAACAAGTCAAAACTGATGCCAAAATTTTATTTGAAAAGTGAGGGGTGGCCAGATGTGGTGGTACATGCCTATAACCCTAGTACTCAGGAGGGTGAGGCAGGAGGACCATGAGTTTGAGGCCAACCTGTATTACAAAATGAGACCTGTCTCAAAAACAAGGAAAGAAAAATGAGGAATAAAGAGTAAGGGAAAACTGGTTCTGCAGAATGAATTTGAGGTGAACAAATTAAAAGATAAAATGGAAAATAAAGGTACACTCTGGAAGACAGAAAGGTTATTGTGAAGTCAAGGTAGAGGGCTCCTCATGGTGGCTCATTTCTTTTATGCTGTCCATGTTTCATGGGAATCCACAAGATGTTCTACATACAGGTCTCCTGGGAATTATTTGGCACTGTCCTATGATCTCATAATTGACAGGTCTCACTTATTTACCAAGCCAGTTTTGCTACATCCTACCTCCTATGACACTGGTAGAGAAGAGAGCTGAGTAGTACTCCATTGTATAAAAACCCTACATCTTCTTTATCATTCATCAGTTGTTGGACATTTGAACTGTTTCCAAGATTTGGCTATTACAAACTGTGCTGCTATAAACGCGGGTGTGCATACATTGCTGTAATATGTCTTTAATTCTTTCAGGAAGATACCAAGAAGGAGAATAGCTGGGTCAAGTGGCATCTCTCAAATGACCAGTGATGTTGAACATTTTTCCATATATTTATTTCCACTTCTTCATCTGCAAAAATACACATTCACTTCAGATGCCCATTTTTAGTTCAGTCTTTAAATTTGGGAGGTCTGAAAATTTTTTGTTTTTTATATATTCTAGATATTAGCCCTTTGTCTGAGGAACAACTAGAAAAAAATTTTTCCCCACAGTTTGGGTTGTATCTTCACTTTGTTGGTGATTGCTTTTCTGTGCAAAATCTTTTTAATAAAATGAGATGCCAGATGTTGATTCTTTATGATAGTTCATGTGCAATCCGTTTTGTTCATAAAGTTTTTGCCTACACCAGTGTCTTCAAGAGTTCTACCTATCTTCCAGCAGATTTAATGTTTCTATTTTAATATTTAGATCTTTAACTCATTTTAATTTAGTTTATTGCATATTAAAAATATGATCTAATTTTAATCTTCAGCATGTGGAAAGCCAGTCTTTCTAGCACTATTTATTAAAGAGGTTATCTTTCAGTGAAGATGTTTGCCTTCTTTTTCAAGTATAGGATGCATAAGTATATCTGGAGTTGTTTCTGCATCTTCTAATCTGTTCCATTTATATTAAAGTTTGTTTTATTGCCAGTTCCACACTGTTTTTATCACAATAGCTTTAAGGTATAACTGCAAGTCAGGGATTGCAAATGTCCCTTGCTTGCCTTTGCTGCCCAGGATTGCCTTTGCTAGTCTAGATCTCTTCTGGTTCCAAATGAAATTTAGGATTGTTTTCTCTATTCTGCGAGATATGCTATTGATATTTTAATTGGCATTGCATTAAATCTGTATAACAGTTTTGGAAGTGTGGTCATTTTTCACTATATTTCTTCCTACTCAAGAAAAAGGGATATCTTTTCATTTTCCCATAATCTCTTCTGTATCTTTTTTTAGAGTACTATAACTTTCAATGTAAAGGTCCTTACTTCCTTTGTTAGATTGTTCCTAGGAATTTCATTTTGGGGAATGCTATTGTGAAAGGTATTGTTTAAAACTTTCTCTCTCAGTGAGTTCATTATTTGTGTATAGATATGTTATTGATTTTTGAGTGTTGACTTTGTATCCAGCTATAATACTGAATGTGGTCATTAAATCCATATATCTCAGTGCAGTGTTCGGGGTCTTCTATGCGCAGTGTCATGTCATCCACAAATAATGATAATTTAACTTCTTTCTAACATCCTCTTTATTTCTTAATCTTGTCTAATTGCTCAAGTGAATGTTTCCAGAACTATATTGAATAAGAATGGTGATAGTGGACATCCTTCTCTTGTTCCTGATTTTACAGTGAAAGTTTTCATTGTCCATTTAGTATGATGTTGGCTGTTGGTTTATCACAGATGGTTTTTATCAGATGGGGATAAAGACCATCTATTCCTATTTTCTGTAGGATTTTTCTTTATCATGAATGACTGTTGAACTTTGTCAAATGATTTTTCTGCATCTATTGAGGTGATCATATGGGTTTTGCCCTTGGCTCTGTTAATAATTATATAATGTAATCATTAGATTACACTTATGTTTTTGCATATGTTGAATTATCCACGCCTCCCTGTTGAATCTTATTTGGTCATGGTGTACAATCTTCTTGATGATTTGCTACATTCTGTTTGCCAGTATCTTATTGAGGATTTTTGTGTCTGTGTTCATTAGGGAGATTGGCCTGTAGTTCTCCTTTTGGTTTGCTATTTCTCCAGTTTTGGTATTAGGGTAATATTTCAGGAATGAATTTGGGATTATTGCTTCCATTTCAATTTCAATAAGTAGTTTGAGAAGTTACAGCACTAAGTTTCTCTAAATTTCTGGTAGAATTCAGCAGTGAATCCATCAGGACCTAGGCTTTTCTTTGTTGGTAGAGTTTTAATTAGATCTTCAATTTCACTGATTGATACTGGTTTCTTTAGAATTCTTATATCTTCTTGATTCAGCTTTGGTAATTCATTCATATTAGGAATCTGTTCATTTCCTCTGAGTCTTCCATCTTATTAAAATAGAAGTTCTCAAAGTAGGTATTGATGATGTTCTCAATGTCTGCAGGATCTGTTGCCATTTAACACTTTACATTCCTAATTGCAAGGATTTGACCTTTTCTTTCCTTTTTTCTAAGGTTTGCTAAAAGTTTATCAACTTTTGACAATGACAATGACAATGAACCAACTCTTTGGTTCATTGAGTCCTTGTATTATTTTCTTAGGATCCATTGCATTAATTTCTTCTTTTTAAAACTTTTTTTCAAGTCCATTTCATTTCAAAGATAAAAAAGAAAGAAGAGGGGAAAAAAGAAGAAAAATCTATAACAAAATTTCAAAACATATTAATCAGGGGACAACAATGGTACATGCACTGCACATTGTCATCCCCAAATCATTCACCTAAACTACAAAACATCTGCATTTAATTGTCGGAACAATACCAGCACAAATCTTTCTCTTCAACCAACTCAGAGAAATCAGCAGTATAATTATTTTAACTATTATTTATTTACATATACATACACATATACATATTTTTCTTTCAGCTTCTCACGCTAAAAAAGCTTTACACATGTGTCTTATTTATTTCACTAATGAGTATGTCTTCATAATGCATCCATTTACCTATAAAATCTCCAGTATATTCTTCTTTATGGCTGCATGGTACTCCATTGTATAAAAATATCACATCTGTTTTATCCATTCCTCAGTTGATAGGCATTTAGGCTGTTTCCAAGATATGGCTATTACAAACTGTGCTGCTATAAACATGGGTGTACATATTTCACTGTGGTATGATGTTTTTAATTCTTTTGGGTAGATACCCAGAAGGGGAATAGCTGGGTCAAATGGGATCTCTAGTCCTAGATTTTTTGAGGAATCCCCACACTGATTTCCACAGTGGTTGTACTAGTCTGCATTCCCATCAGTAGTAGAGAAGGGTTCCTTTTCCCTCATATCCCCTCTAGCATTTGTTATTGGTTGATTTCTTGATATCAGCCATTCTTTCCAAGGTGAGATGGAATCTCAGTGTTTTAATTTGCGTCCCTTGAATGACCAGTGATGTTGAACATTTTTTTCACGTATTTATTTGCTGTTTGTATTTCTTCATCTGAGAAGTATGTATTCATCTCAGATGCCCATTTTTGGATTGGGTCTTTAAAATCTGGGAGGACTGATGTTTTTTAGTTCTTTGTTTGTTCTCATTAGTAATTCTTTGCCTGAGGTAGTTGGCAAACATTTTCTCCCACACAATGGGCTGTCTCTTCACAATGTTAGTGGTTTCTCTTGGTGTGCAAAAACTGTTCAGTAGGGTGAGATCCCAGTTGTTGATTCTTTGTGATAGTTCCTGTATGATCCGAGTTTTGTTCATAGTCATTGCCTACTCCAATGTCTTCAAGAGTTTTACCTACTCTCTTCCAGAAGATTTAATATTTCTGTATTAATACTAAGATCTTTGATCCATTCTGATTTTAGCTTAGTGCACAGTGAAAGATATGGGTCCAGTTTTAACCTTTAGCATGTGAAGAACCAGTTTTTCCAGCACCATGTATTAAAGACATTGTCTTTCTTACAGTGAGTGTGTTTGGCATCTTTGTCAAAAATAAGGTGGCTTAGTGTGTCTGGAGTTGTTCCTGCATTTTCTGATCTGTTCCATTGATCTTTGGGTCAGTTTTTGTTTTGTTTTGTGTTTGTTTGGTTTGTTTTGTTGCCAGCACCACACTGTTTTTATGACAGTGGCTTTATAGTATACTTTCAAGTCAGGGATTGCGATGCTCCCTGTCTTGTCTTTATTGTCAAGGATTGCCTTTGCAATTCTAGATCTCTTCTGGTTCCAGATGAAATTCAGGATTGGTTTCTCTAATTCTGTGATATATGCTGTAATATCCTTTTCTATCTCTTTTTTCAGAATACTGTAGTTTTCAATGTAGTGGTGTTTTACATCATTTGTTGGGTTGATTCCTAGGATTTTCATTTTTTTGATGCTATTGTAAAAGGTATAGGGGCTGGGGATTTTGCTCAGCGGCATAAGCGCCTGTGTGGCAAGTGCAGGGTCATGAGTTCGACCCCCCAGTACAAAAAAAAAAGGTATTGTTTCCCTGATTTCTCTCTCAGTGAGCTTGTCATTCGTGTACAGGAAGGTTATTGATTTTTGAGTATTGACTGTGTAATCAAGTACATTACTGAATCTGGTTATTAAATTTAGAAGTCTTGTGGTGGAGTTTTTCAGTTCTTCTAAGTAGACTATCATGTCATCTGTGAATAATGATAGTTTAACTTCTTCCTTTCTTGTCTTTATTCCTTTATTTCTGTCTCTTGTCTAATTGCTCCAGCTAAAGTTTCAAGGGCTATATTGAATAAGAGTGGAGACAGTGGATATCCTTGTCTATTTCTGATTTTAGAGTGAAAGCTTTCAGTTTTTGTCCATTTAGTATGATGTTGGCTGTTGGTTTGTCTTAGATGGCTTTTATCAGATTGAGATAAAAGCCGTCTATTCCACTTTTTTGTAGAATTTTTATCATGAATGGGTACTGGACTTTGTCAGAAGCCTCTTCTGCATCATATGATTTTTATCCTTTGCTTTGTTAATATGGTGTATTATATTTATGCATTCACATATGTTGAAAAATGCCTGCAGCCCTGGGATGAATCCCACTTGATCATGTTGTACAATCATCTTGATGATTTGCTGTAGTCTGTTTGCCAGTATCTTACTGAGCATTTTTTCATCAATGTTCATTAGGGAGATTGGCCTGTAATTTTTTTTTCTTAGTCTCTTTCTTTAGTTTTAGTCTTAGGGTAATGTTGCTTCCAGGAATGAATTTAGAAGTATCGCTTCCTGTTCAATTTCATTAGTTTGAGACATAGTGGTGTTAGGTCTTCTCTAAATTTCTTGAAGAATTCAACAGTAAATCTGTCAGGGCCTGGGCTTTTCTTTGTTGACAGGTTTTTAATTACATCTTTGATTTCATTTATGGATATTGGGTTATTTAGAATTTTTATATCTTTTTGAATCAGCTTTGTTAATTTCTATTTATGTAGAAATCTGTCCATTTCTTCTGTATTTTCCATCTTATTAAAATACAAGTTTTCAAAGTAGGTATAGATGATTTTCTGGATTTCTGCAGGATTTGTTGTGATTTTACCCTTTTTATTCCTAACTGGTTGGATTTGAGTGGTTTCTTTCCTTTCCTTTTTTTTTTTTGATAAGTTGGATAACTGTTTGTCAATGTTATTTAATCTTTCAGAGAACCAACTCTTTGATTCATTGCTTATTTGTATTTCTTTTTAGTCTCCAATGCATTAATTTCTGTTCTGATCTTTGTAATTTCCTGCTTCATACAAGCTTTTGGTTTAGCCTGCTCTTCTTTTTTTATAAGCTTAAGGTTCAACATTAAGCTGTTTTTATGCACTTGCTCTGTTTTCCTGATATGCGTATTTGCTGTTGTAAATTTCTCTCTTAAGACTACTTTCATCATGTCCCACAGGTTCCAGTACATTATCATTCAACTGTAAAAACTAATTTGTTCTTTAATTTTATCTGTGATCCATTGGTTGTTCAATAGGGTGCTATTTAATTTCCATGTGTTTATGAAGTTCTTCTGGTTTCCTTTGGCATGGATTTTCAGTTTTATTGCACTGTGGTCTGATAGTATGCATGGGATAATTTCCTTTGCATTTACTTAAGCATGTTCTATGAGCCAGTATATTGTCTATTTAGGAGACTGTCCCATGTACAGCTGAGAAGAATGTGTATTCTGATGCTGTGGTGTGGAATACTCTATAGACAGCTACTAGGTCCATTTGTTCAAAAGTTTTATTTAGTTCTAATATTTCATTATTGATTTTTTGTCTAGTTGATCTTTTTGTGACCATGGGGTATTGACATCTCCCAGTACAAGTGTATTTTCTTATTTGATTTTTTCATGTCCATTATATTTGTTTTATGTAGTTGGATACACTGGTATTTATGGCATGTATATTTATGATTGTTATTTCTTCCTCTTGCATTGTTCCCTTCATGAGGATGCAGTGACCTTCTTTATCTCTCTTAATCAGTCTTGGCTTGAAATTCATTTTGTCTGCAAATAAAATAGCTATCCCTGTTTTTTTCTGGGTTCCTGTTGCATGCAGTATTGTTTTTCATCCTTTGACTTTCAGTCTATGAATGTCCTTTTGAATTAAATGTTTCTTGCATGCAGCATATTGTGGTATCTTGCTTCTTGATCCATTATGCCAGTCTGTGTCTTTTGACTGGTGAATTGAGACCATTAATATTGATGGTTATGACTGATATGTATTGACTTATCTTTATCATGTTATTTTCCTGTTGTTCCCTTTTTTCCACTCCAGCTGTTTGCCTTGCCTGGTGGATTTCTTCTGTTGTGGTTCATGGTGTTGTAGTGCTTCTTATCTTTTTCTAGAATTCAAAAGAACATTTTGAAGTGCTGGTTTGGTGATCACACATTTCATCAGATGTTCTTTGTCATGGAAGTATCTTATTTCTCCATCAATTTTGAAAGATATTTTTGTGGTGTACAACAATCTGAGTTGAAAGTTGTTTTCCTTTGGAACTTAGAGCATTTCACTACAACCTTTCCTTGACTTGAGAGTTTGTGCTGAGAAGTCAGCTATGATACTGATGGGCTTTCCTTTATAGATGATTTGTTTCTTTTCTTTAACAACTTTCAGGATTCTATTCTTGTGTTGAATTTCTGGGATCTTCACTATGATATGCCTGGCTGTAGATTTTTTTTGATCATTGCTAATTGGAGTTCTATATGCCTCATTTATCTGCATATCAAATTCTTTTTCTCTACCAGGAAAGTTTTCTGTCATGATGTCTGTGAACATTTTTTTAAATGTCATTTGTGGTATCTACTGCTTGTTCATTGAGTCTAATTAATCTTGTTATTCTTCTTTGTCTCATTTAGCAGCTGCTGGATTGATTTCTCATGGTTCCTTGCTATTTTTGAGAACTCTTTCTTTTCCTGACTGCTAACTGCAAGCCTGTCTTAAATATCTGAGATCCTATCCTCACATTGGCCTAATCTGCTTCACACATTTTCAGTGGAGGTTTTATTCTCCTGACATCTGCTTGAATCTGCTTTATTGATTCCATTTCTTTCCTATGCTGAGCTTCCATAATTTGCTTAAACTTGTCTATTTTTTGTCTGTTTCTGCTCTAATATTGCTAAGCATGGTATGTATTTTGGTAATCTCTGTAGTTATCTGACAGATTATTTCTAATCTCATTTTTTCCAGAGACTCATTCAATTGCTTTGTTGTTGCCACTTCAGAGGGGCCTGGTGAGGGGCTTTTGGACTGTCCCACCTCATTTGCTCCTGGGTTTGCCTTTGGTGAATTGGATGTCTAAGGTTGCATTTTGCTTAAATGTCTTCTCATTTTTTTTTTAGTTTAATTTCTGAAGTGATGCTTGTAAGCTGCCTATGGTGGGTCCCTTTATTGGTAGTATTTAGGATCCTTAGGTGAGGGTTACTTCTCTGAGGTATCTTCCAAGTGTAGCTGATTTTTGGGTTTTGAGTCTGTTGGAAGATCTTACCTCTTCAGTTTGTTGATTAGAAGTCGTTGCTTGTTTGACCTAGTCCCTGGTTCTTTGGCACTGTGCCACCACATTTTTTGTGACCTTTATTTAGATTGATCGCATGTGCAGGGCTGAAGTAAGTCCAGCCCAGAAAAAGCAGAGAAACCAAAACAGACTATGTAAACAAGTTGTTCCAGCACTGAGAAGGCAGGGGGCCCAGGCCTGTCAGGGGAACAAGTTGCTAGGCAATGGGGCTGGAATTGATACTCTTCTTTGGAGGGTATAAATAAACATACTGCACTGGTTGAGCAGTTCCTTTCCTCCTATCAGCAGGATAAGGGCTCCACCTGACCCCAGCTTTGTCTTTCTTTATTTTTTCTCATCCTCTCACTGGTCCTTAACCCCAAGAACCTCAGAAGCCACATTAGGTCACGGCATTGAGTCTATTGGAAGATCTTACCTCTTCAGTTTGTTGATTAGAAGTTGTTGCTTGTTTGACCTAGTCCCTGGTTCTTTGGCACTGTGCCACCATATTTTTTTTGTGACCTTTATTTAATCTCAGTCATAGATTATCAGGACCAACAGTTGTTTAGAACAATTATGTCAATTTTGGCTATAGTGGTACCAACAGCATCAAACACAACCTAGAAAACAACAAACTGAGCTAATCCTTAATTTTCAACTTTTAACCATATGAACTAGATTTGTGGTTATATAACAAAATGTAAAACCAGATAATTATATGCAATATATAAGTCAAAAATGTGTCAGTTTTTCTCTCTGGGTTAAAATTTAAAATGAATTAAGGAGAAAATAGAGAAGTGAAAGAAGAGAAAGAGATTAGAAGTAAGGTTGGAGGACAAAGGGGGTCATGCCAACTTGGGGAAACTGGTGCAGAAGACTGAAGCAGAAGAGAGATGGAAGAGATAAAAGGAAGAACGGAACAGAACCACACCCACAAAGAGGTTAGGAACCACTTTCATACTCATATATAAACAATGAGGGAGAAAGAGAAAATAAAAGAAAAAAAAACATGAAAAAGAAAAACAAACAGTCCACTTCCAGCATTCTCTCTAGTTTCACTAGTAGATAACCAGTGGAGACAGAGTCCTGAACCATGCCACTCTCTCCCAGCAAGTCAGTAGTTGCTTTATGGTAGAATAGTGGATAACCCCAGAAGGCCTACCCTGAGGCCAGTCTCATTGGGCTTGCCACAGTCCAAGCAATTTCCATGATCTGTGCCAGTCAAGAGCTGCTAGAGGAAGCTGGCAGTGGTTCTGAGTTCTGTCCCATTTCCAAAATGGCTCCTGGCTAATTGCTCTCTCCCCATGGGAGGACTAAGTCCTCTGCACTCAATGCTAGCCAGCAGTCCTACACATTTGTTGCTCCCCTCCAGTGCCATGTCTCTCTGCAGAAGCCTCCAGGGTCACCAGCCATCATCATCACCGTGACCATATGTCCCCAAGTTTGAACAGCTTCTCTTGCTCAGTGAGTCCTATCTCAGGGTGAAGGCACTGCCTGTTACTGCCTTCTTCTTTGAAGTTTTCCCTTTTTACTCTCTCTGTGGGCTTCAATTCACACTTCAGATTCTTCCTGGGTCCAGGGGATCTACTTCTTTCTTGTCTTTCCTCATGATGCTATATTCCAGCTTCTGGCTGGTGACTCTCTCAGAGAGGCTGTTTTCTCTGGAGCTTACACTCTGCCACCTTCTGTAGTTTTTTTTTTTTAATCATGGCTAATTGGCTCACTTATCTGCATGTGAATTTTTTTTATACTTGGGAAGTTTTGTGCTATTACTTCAGTAAACAGGTTTTTTGTGGCATTTGGGCTATCTCCTGCTTTTCCCTCAACTCAAATCAATCTTATGTTATTCATTTTTGCATCATCCAGCAGCTGCTGGATTGATCTTTCATGGTTTTTTGCTATTTTTAAGAAATCTTTTGGTTGGACATGGTGGCACATGCCTGTAATCCCAGCACTTGGGAGACTGAGACAGCAGGATCCTTGTGAGTTTAAGGCCAGCCTGCACAGCGAGTCCAAGGCCAACCTGAACATAGCAATACTCTGTCTCAAAAGTAAATATGTCTTCTTATGATCATGGAAAAGGGATTGAAGGGAGGGTAGGAGAAGGCAGAAAAAAGAATTGTTATATCATGTGCAGGTACAAATTCCCTATAATGTGGTCATTATGTATACCTAAAACATACCATTAAACTTAATGATCACTAACTACAATCCTGTCTTCTAGATCTGAGATTCTGGCCTAACATTGGCTCATTCTGTTTTGTATACTTTCAATGGAATTTTTCATCTCCTGGATATCTATTTGAATCTGTTTCACAGATTCCATTTCTTTCCTATGTTGGGAATTCATGGTTTCCATCATTTTCCTAAGCTCCTCTTCCTTATCTATATTTGTATTAGAATCAATAAGGTCTTAGGCCATGGATATAGCTTAGTGGCACAGCACCTGCCTGGCAAGCACAAGATCTTGAGTTCAATTTCCAGTACAAAAAAAAACAGAAAGAAAGAAAAGAAAAGAAACCAGAGTCAATAAGATCTTATGGTCACTATCTCTGCAGTTATCTAAGAGATTATATCTGATTTTATTTTTTCAAGAGCCTCATTCATTTGCTTTATTACTTCTGATATTACAACTTCAAAGTGTTCAACTGGGTGGCTTTTGAGTTTTTCTACCTCATTATCTCTGGATTTGCCTTTGGTGAGCTGAAAGTCTAAAGACAGAATCCAAAACTTGGCTTCTGAAATGAATAGACATTTCTCAGATGAAGAAATGGAAATGACAAATGAATACATTTCAAGAAATGAAAATTAAGGCTAAGGATTTAGCTCAGTGGCTTAAGTGCCTGCCTGGCAAGCATGAGGTCATGAGTTCAACCCCTGGTACAAAAAAAAATTAAAACAATACTGAGATTCCATCTCACTCCAGAAAGAATGTCTATTATCAAGAAATCAACCAATAACTAATACTGGTGGGCTGTGGTGAAAAAAGAACCCTTTCCTCTGTTGATGAGAGGGTAAATTGGGCAACCACTTTGGAATCAGTGTGGAGATCCCTCAAAAAACTAAAACTAGAGGTTCCATTTGATCTAGATATTCTCCTTCTTGGTATCTTCCCAAAAGAATTAAAAAACATCATATCACAGAGATATATGCATACCCAGGTTTATAGTGGCACAGTTTATAATAGATAATTTTGGGAATACCTGAAGTGCCTATCAATGGATGAACAGATAAAGAAGATGTTTTTTATATAGTGAGCATTTATTATGGTTGATATATTGTGTCAACTTGAGAAGTCTAGGTGTTTAAGTAAAACTCGGCAAGGGGTCAGGGTCCTCATTTTGTAAACATCTGAGCCTGTGCAAGAGGAGGGCATGGTGATGGTATGAGTGCTACACCTGCCCTCGGGCAGGTAGCCTGCTTACAATACAAGGCAGGAAAAGAGACTTATTTCTTCCATTTGCTCTGGCTGCTTTTGCTGTCTTCTGCCACCTTGAACTGTTGCCCTTGTGCCATGCCACACTGCCTTGAAGCCAGCTGATTACAAACTGAAACCTCCACAAACTGAGCTCAATAAACATTTCCTTCCTTAATTTTGGGTGTCAGGTATTTTGTTTCAGCAATGAGACAAAAGTGACCAAGACAGAACAACTGCCATAAACAACAATAAACTTGAGACAGTCTATGGTAAATGGATGCACCTTAAGACCACACTCTTAAGTGAAATCAATCAGACACACATGTTTAAATATTTTAAATACTTAAAGTGTAAATAAGGGCCAAAATGTATAATAGATCTTGGGAAAGGAGAAGAAAATATTCAAATGAGAAGGGAAACAAAAGGGAGAGTGAAAAAGAAGGTAGGGGCAAGGAGAAAAAAGAACAGAAGGGAAAATGGAAACATGTCTTTTATAAAGAGAGATAAAAGGGCTTGAAAGGAAGGGAGGGGAATAGAGAAAAAAGAAGCAAGATACATCATGTACAGCTACAAATTCCCTATGATGAATGTGACACATACAGAGAGAAAAATAGATACATATTCTTACCAATAAAGACAAAAGAAATTACTTAAGAAAACCATGAAGAAAATAGATATAAAAGGATTTTGTCTCAGCCTGATAAAAGCCATTTATGAGAAACCAACTACCAACCTTAGAGGGGAAACTGAAAAGTTTCCCCTCTAAAATCAGGAACACGCCACATGCAGTGGTGCATGCCTATAATCCCTGCACTCAGGAGGCTGAGGCCAAAGTTAGTTTAAAATATACAGCAAGACTGTACCTCAAAACAAAACAAAAAATAAAATAAATAAAATCAGGAACAAGACTAGGATGTTCATTATTACCAGTCTCGTTCAGTATAGTTCAAAACTTTGGCCTGAGAAAGGAGGCAAGAGAAAGAAACAAAAGAGATTCATACAGGAAAGGAAGAGATGAAATTACCAGTATTGCAGATGACATGATACTCTACTTATAAGATCAAAATTTCCCCAAGAAATATTCCCAGAGTTAATAATTAAATCAGCAACATAACCAGAATACACTATTGACCTACAAAAGTCAATAGCATTTTTATACACTAGTAATGAACTCAGTGAGAAAGGAAAACAATATCATTCACAATAGCATCAAGAAAAATTGAATACTTAGGAATTAATCTAACCAATGAAGTGAAAGTCTTCTATGACAAAAACTACAATACCCCAAAAAGGAAATCAAAGAGGATATCAGGAAATGGAAGACTATCCCCTGTTCCTGAATGGCACGACTAACATTGTAAAAATAGTCACAATCCCAACACTGTATGTAGACTAAAAGCGACCCCCACCGAAATTCCAACACATTCTTTACAGAACTGGAAAAACTTTTTTAAAATTCATGTGGAACCAGAAAAGACCCAGACCAGCAAAACCAATTCTGTGTAATAAGAATGAAGCTAGAAGCATTACAATAATGGATTTCAAGTTACACCACAAAGCTGCAGTGATAGAAACAGGATGGTACTGACACAACAACAGAGATGTGGATCAGTTAAATAGAACAGAGGGTAAAGAAACAACTCCAGACACATCAGTCACCTGACCATTGATAAAAGGGCCCAAAACATATGCTAAAGGAAAGACAGCCTCTTTAGCAAATGGTGCTGGGAAAAACTGGCTCTCCAATTGCAAACAAGTGACTTTATACCCATATCTTCCACCATGCACTAAACTAAAGTCAAACTGGATCAAAGAAGTAAATGTCAAAACAGAAACAATCTGCTGGATGATAATTTAGACATAACTCTTGAAGTCGTGTATGCAGACAGGACCTTTCTAAACAGAACCTCAATTGCACAAGAAATAATACAAAGAAACAACAAATGAAATTATATCAAATTAAAAAGAACCAATAGAGTAAAGAGAAAACCTACAAAATGGGACACAAATTTTTCCAGTTATTTCACAGAGGACTTAATGTTTCTTACTCCAGAAATAATGGTTATCATCAAGAATGGTTATCATCAAGACATACTTTTGTAATCCCATACTTGGGAACCTGAAGAGGTAAGATCACTGCAAGTTCAAGGCCAGCCTGGGCTATATAGTGAGACTTTGCCTCAAAATAATAATAATAATAATAATAACAACAACAACAACAACAAATGCTGGCAAGGCAGCAGGGAAAAAGGAATCCTTGTACATTGTTGATAGGAATGTAAACTGGTACAACCACTATGGACATCAATATGGGGATTCCACAGAAATTAAAACTAGAAATTCCATTTGATTCAGCTATGCCCATTGTAGGTATCTTCCCAAAAGAGTTAAGGCTATATTGTCACAGTAATAAATTATGTTTACTAGCAACACAATTCACGATAGCTAAATTTAGAAGGGAACATCTATTAACAGATGTATAAATACAGAAAATGTGGTATTTATACACAATGGAGTACTGCTCTGCTCCAAAGAAGGATAAATTTGAGTCATCTGTAGGAAAATGGATGTAATCTCAGACTATAATAATAAGTGAAGCAAATCAGAACCATAATCTTAAATGTCACAAGATTTCTCTTATATGAGAAACCCATACAAATAAAGAGCAAAATAAAGAAAGATAATAAGATATAGGCAGATATTTTGCAAATGGGATGGAGATGAAGAGATGAAGGGGGAGGGATGTAAGAGAAGGAGACATAAATGTGCTACATACATGTACCAACTCCCCATGATGAATGTAATCACTATGCACTGCAAATGTGTACTAACAAACTTTAAAAGTTAAAAAAGTGCTGGATTAGTAACCCATGGTAAAGCATTTGCCTAGCATGGGTGACGTTCTTTGTTCCATCTATAGATCAGTAGACAGAGATACAGATACAAATATATAGATGTGGTTGTTTTTTAGGATTTTAAAGATAAATTTCATCACACAGAAGCTTATGCATCACAGGCAGCAGAGCACAGGCTCTGATCAGGAGGAGGACAGAACATAGACTCTGCCTCTTGCTGGCCTGGGTCAGCACCTGACTTCCTTAGACTGTTTCCTCATCTGTAAATGGGGCAAAATAATATTTACTATTAAGTAGGTAATTATCATAATTTATTAATCTAATAATATCAATATGACCTTATTACATAGGCAATAAGAACACAGAAGCGTATTTAAATGTCTTGTAATTACATAGGACCAACTCATACCATCTTCGGTAAAGAGCTATTAATATATTAAAGAGGTAAAAACGATGATAGATTCCAGCCTAGGAAGAGACAAAGAATCTGCATCTATCCTATAGGTGTCTGAATTCTCAGATTAAGATAACAGACATTTTCATTTTCTAGGCAAAGACTTCACAGTTAAAGTTTGATATGTTCTGTGATTAAAATTCTTCATCTAATTGGAGGAAATAGTCTATTTAAAAAGAAGAAGTATTAACATAACAAATAATATGAGTTAACTTGTGTAGCACTTCAGAACATCATTTCAAACTGGGCACAGTAGTACACATCTGTAATCCCAGCATTCTAGGAGACTGAGCCAGGAGGATTATGAGTTTGAGCGCAGCCTGGGTATGAAGTGACTTAGTGAGGTCCTTTCTCAAGATTTTTAAAAATGACCTTCCTGTAAGTCAGCACCATGTGTGGGCTGTGGGGAGGATAACAAGACACCAGCCCTTTCCTGTTATTGGGTGCCATTCATGGGCTGCAGGGAGGAGAACAAGAAACCAACCACTTCCTGTGAGTCACTGCCACGTGCAGGTTGTGGGGAGGACAACCAGACATAAGTCCCTTACTGTTAGTTGATGCCATTTGCAGGCCACCAGGATGAGAACAAGAAGCCAGCCACTTCCTGTGAGTTAGCACCATGCTCAGGCCTCAGGGAGGACAACCAGATACCAGCCCCTCCTGGCACGCAGCCTGGAGACAAGAAGAGCCAGGTCCCGCTCTGTCCTCCACCCTGTGAGCAACCAGATGATCCAGAGAAATACAGGCTGAGATGATAGCTATTGAAGTAAAACACAACTCAATGCTAGTAGTCTTTAAGTGTTTCATTGACTTCGCAGGCCTAAAGCTGGTAATCTGATCATCTATTTAGAGGATAACTACATGCAGTATAGCATCTATGGGGATCTCCTTTTGAAGGTGGTAACCATTGTTAATTGCCTATTATCTTGTTTTAAAATCCTGTAACATAAAAAAAAATCCTGTATCATTTTCATGGTTTGGTTTGATTCTGTTTTGTCATTTTTGATATTTCTGCTTGCATGGGCAGCTATTTCAAAGATAATAAGATATATTGGTATTATGGTAGCTATTTTGAATTTACTATTATCTTGTTTTGAAGTCCTGTATTGTGTTCATTGCTTTGTTTTTATTGCTTCTATTCTGTTCTGTTTGATTTTCCTATGTCTGATGGCATGAAGTCAAGAGGCATTATGGTAGCCACTGCTGATTTCCTATTATTGTGTTTTGAAATCCTGTGTCACACTGTTTTATTTCGATTGGCTTTGTTCTGTTTTATTTTGCTTGGTTTTATTCTCTTTAAAATAAAAATTAAAAAATAAAGTAGTTCTCTAGGAAAAAAGACTTTTTAAAAAGTGAGATAAAACAAAAAGGACTGGAGACGTCACTCAGCACAAAGGCCCTGGATTCAATTCTTAGTACCATAAAAAAAAGTGCTTACTTCAGTAACACATATATATACTAAAATTGGAATGATACAGAGAAGATTAGCATGACCCCTGTATAATGACGACATGCAAATTCCTGAAGCATTCCATACTTTAAAAAAATAGAACATCAATACTTGGACTATTAATAGTTTGAGGGATCCTTAGAAACTCTGGTCCTTGTCCTTATGGAAGGTACACTCAGTAGAATGGTACCATTCTCCAGTCTTCCAAAGGAACTTCTTCTTCTAGCCAAAGGAAAAATTAGTACTAGATGTGGGAATGCACACCTGTAATTCCAGCTACTTAGGAAGTAGGAAGATACCAAATTTGAGCCCAGCATAGACAAATTAGTGAGATTGTTTCAAAATAACATAAATAAATAAATAAATAAATAAATAAATAAAGGTTCAAAGCAAGCATGGTGGTACTCACCTGTAATCCCAGCACTAGGAGGTTCAATCAGGAAGAAAGCCACAAGTTCAAGGCCAGCCTGGGCTACTTAATGAGTTCAAAATAAGTCTAGCAGGAACTTCTATCTCAAAAAACAAGACCAAACAAAACAAGATTTCAGATGTAGCTCAGTATAAAAGCTTGGGTTCACTACAAGTGCCACAAAAAAAGAAAAGAAAATGTTAGCAAGTGTTAAAACTTGTTTTGTTTTGTTTTGTTTTTTGGTACTGAGGATTTTTTAAAAATTTTATTTTAAATAGAATAAAACAAAAGAGGGCAGTACAGAGCAGATCAGAACAGGACAACATAGCCAACACAGTACTTTACATTAAGACAACCGGATTTCAACAGTAGCTATCAAAATATCTCTTTCTCTGCTATAGTTGAGCGTAGTTTCAAATACAATAATATCAAACATAACAAAATAGTATAAAGCCATTCAAAGAGTGAAAGAATTACAGGGCTTTCAGAACTGAATAACAGAAAATGATCAATGGGTACTATAATATCACATTTTTGATAGAAAAATTTTGTTTAAACTATCACACATATTCAAATCCCAATAAGACACAATGTGATAGATAGAACCAATGGTAGTAGAAGAATAGAAGCATGGTAGGACTTCTAAGAAGGACGATATTAAATCAGCAATAGTTGTCATAATGTTTTGTTTTCTTCAAGACAGCTGTTCATGTCATCATGCATGATATAGTCAAACAAAACAGAATAAAACCATTCCAACTGATGATTGAAAATATTGAAAGGCTTCAAAGCTATGAAATGGGGACTCATCTCATAGCTTATATACTCTTATCAACTCTCATACTAGGGAGACTATATGGTATTTACACTTGTGAGTTTGGTTTATTTCGCTTAAGAGAATGGTCTCAAGTCGTGTCCATTTATTTATAAATATCTCAATGTGATCATTCTTTATAGCTGAATAGTACTCCATTGCATAAAAATGCCACAACTTTTTATCCATTCCTCAGTTGATGGGTATTTAGGTTGTTTCCAGGATCTGGCTATTACAAATTGTGCTGCTATAAACATGGGTGCACATATATAACTGTGGTATGATGTTTTCAGTTCTTCTGGGAATATGCCTAGAAGTGGAATAGCTGGGTCAAAAGGGACTTCCAAACCCAGCTTTTTGAGGAATCTCCAGACTGACCTCCACAGTGGTTGAACCAGTCTACATTCCCACCAACAGTGCAGAAGAGTTCCTTTTTCCCCACAGCCTCTCCAACACTTGTTGTTGGTAGTGTTTTTTATCCTGGCCACTCTTTCTGGAGTGAGATGGAATCTCAGTGTGGTTTTAATTTGCATTTCTCTAATGACTAATGATGATGAACATTGTTTCATGTATTTATTTACCATTCGTATTTCTTCATCTGAGAACTGTGTATTCATTTCAGATGCCCATTTTTGGATTAGGTCTTTGAATTTTGAGGGTCTGATTTTTTTTAAATTCTTTATAAGTTCTAGACATAAGTCCTTTGTCTGAGGAACTGTCCATGAAGATTTTTTTCCCAATTTGTGGGTTTTCTTTTCACTCTGCTGGAAACCTCTTTTGACATGCAGAAACTCTTTAATAAGATGTGGTCCCAGTTATTGATTCTGGGAAGTATTTCCCATGTAGTTTGATTCTTGTTCATGAATTCTTTACCTACCCCTATATCTTTGAGGTTTTTACCTACTTTGTCTTCCAACAGATTTAGTGTTTCTGTTTTAAGATTTAGATCTTTGATCCATTTAGATTTTAGTTTAGTATATGGTGATAGACATGGGTCTAGTTTTAGTCTTCTGCATATGGACAGCCAATTTTTCCAGCACCATTTGTTGAAGAGACTGTCATTCTTCCAGCAAACATGTTTGGCCCCTTTATCAAAGATAAAGTGATTGAGTGTGTTCATGGTTGTGGTTGTATCTTCCAATCTACTCCATTGATCTTCAGGTCTGTTTTTATTCCAGTACCATGTTGATTTTATTACTGTAGCTTTGTAGTAAAATTTCAAGTCGGGGATTGTGATGCCTCCTGCCTTGCCTTTGTTGCTTAGAATTGCCTTTGCTATTCTAGGTCTCTTCTGGTTCCAGATGAATTTTAGGAGTGATTTCTCTAGATCTATGAGGTATGTTAGCGGTATTTTGATTGGGATTGCATTGAATCTGTATAGTAATTTTGGGACAATGGCCATTTTTACAATGTTTGTTCTTCCTATCCATGAACAGGGGATGTCTTTCCATTTTCTGAGGTCCTCTTCGATTTCCTTTTTCAGGGTATTATAATTTTTGCTGTATAGCTCTTTTACTTCTTTTGTGAGATTAATTCCTAAGTATTTCATTTTTTTGGATGCTAGTGTAAAGGGTGTAGCTTCTCTTATTTCTCTCTCAGTACTTTTGTTGTTAGTGTATAGAAATGCTATTGATTTTTGAGTATTGACTTTGTATCCAGCTACCTTGCTGAATTTATTTATTATATCTAAGAGTCTTTCAATAGAGTTTTGGGGGTCTTCTATGTAAAGTATCATGTCATCTGCAAATAATGATAATTTAACTTCCTCTTTTCCTATCTTTACTACTTTTATTTCTCTTTCCTGTCTTATTGCTCTGGCTAGTATTTACAGTACTATGTTGAATAGGAGTCGTGATAATGGACTTCCTTGTCTTGTGCCTGATTTTAAGGTAAAGGCTTTCAGTTTTTGACCATTTAATAGGATGCTGGCTGTTGGTTTGTCATACATGGCCTTTATCATATTGAGATAAAGACCTTCTATTCCAATTCTCTGTAAGGTTCTTATCATGAATGAGTGTTGGACTTTATCAAAAGCTTTTCCTACATCTGTAGAGATGATCATGTGGTTCTTCCTTTTGGCTCTATTGATATGGTGGATTACATTTATTGTTTTGCGTATGTTGAACCATCCCTGCATTCCTGGGATGAATCCCACTTGGTCATGGTGTATAATCTTCTTGATGATTTGCTGCATCCTGTTTGCCAATATTTTATTGAGAATTTTTGCATCTTTGTTCATTAGGGAGATTGGCCTATAGTTCTCTTTTTTAGTTGAGTCTTTCTCTGATTTTGTACTAGAGTGATATTTGCTTCCAGGAATGATTTAGGAAGAATTGCTTCCCTTTCAATTTCATTGAAGAGTTTCAGCAGTGTTGGAATTAAGTCTTCTTTGTATTTCTTGTAGAATTCTGCAGTGAATCCATCTAGGCCTGTACTCTTCTTTGTAGGCAAGGACTTAATTACATTTTCAATTTCAGTAATAGAAATTGGGTGATTCAGCAGTTTTACATCTTCCTGATCCAGCTTTGGTAGTTCATATGTATCTAAGAATCTCTATTTCTTCAGTGTTATCAAACCTATGAGAGTAGAGGTTTTCAAAATAGGTGTTGATGATCTTCTGTATTTCCACAGAGTCTGTAGTAATTTCACCTTTTTCATTCCTTATTGCATGAATTTGAGCTTTTGCTTTCCTTTTTTTAATAAGGTTGGCCAGGGGCTTATCAATTTTATTTATTCTTTCAAAGAACCAACTCTTTGATTCATTGATCCTTTGTACTGTTCTCTTAGTCTCTATTGCATTAATTTCTGCTCTGATCTTTATAATTTCCTCCCTTCTTTTGGCTTTTGGCTTGGTTGCTCTTCTTTTTCTAGATGTTTGAGTTGTAGCATTAGGTTGTTTATTTGTATTCATTCTGTCTTCCTGATGTGGGAACTCAATGCAATAAATTTTCCTCTTAGGACTGCTTTCATTGCATCCCACAAAATCCGGTAAGTTGTGTCTGTATTTTCATTTACTTGTAGATACTGTTTAATTTCTTCTTTAATTTCCTCTGTGACCCACTGATTGCTCAAGAATGTATTATTCAGTTTCCATGTGTTTGTAGGTTTTTTGTAATTTCTTTTATCATTAATTTCTAGTTTCATGGCACTATGATCTGATAACATGCATGGGATAATTTCAATTCTTTTGCATTTACTTAAATATGTTCTGTGGGCTAGTGTATGGTCTATTTTAGAGAATGTCCCAAGTACTGCTGAGAAGAAGGTATATTCTGATGTTGTTGAACATCAGAACACTCTGTATACATCTATCAAGTCCATTTGTTCACAGGTGTGATTCAGTTCTGTTATGTCTTTGCTGATTTTCTGTCTAGTTGATCTGTCCCTTTGGGTCAATGGTGTGTTAAAGTCTCCTGTTATAACTGTATTATTGCTTATTTGATTTTTCATTTCTGTTAGTATTTGCTTTATATAGCTGGGTGCTCTGGAA
>PVJX010013186.1:0-48113 GCA_004027295.1 Dolichotis patagonum
CCCCCTCCCCGGCCCCCTGCCTAGCAAGTGGGAGCCAGTGAACTACACATCTTGTGAAAGATTGGCTATGTTATTTAGTATGAGCTCTCCATATGCAAAGATAAGGACAACCATTTGGAAGAAAACAAGAGACAATATGACAGATAGTGAAGATCTCTGGTTGTCTAGCTTTGACATTTATGCTTTCTTATGTCCCATTCTGTTCTGTTTTGTTGTGTTTAATTTTATTCCCTTTTAAAATAAAATAAATTTAAAAAAATAAATACTAGGACATCCATGGTTGGTAGAAATAACAGTTCTACTTTGTGTTCTAAGGTGCTTGGTATTCAGATATGGTAATAATGCTAAGCTTACTGCTTTATTACACTGTAATGTTATCAGCATTTCCTTCTGGATGTTCAACAACTGAGATTTGAAGACCAAAAACTAAAAAGTCAGACGAACTAGGAGGACAGCCAGTATTTTGGCGCCAGCTCTCTGAGGTCAGTGAAGACCCAGGGTATAAGAGAACCTCTACAGTGGCATCCCCATAACTCTGTGAGTCCCTGGTCTTCTGATCAAGGAGACTGAGAAACCACAGAGGAAAGAGATCTATGATATATAGTGGGCCTAAGGAGAATCACCAAGAGAAAAAATATCCCAAGCTCTCACAAAAAACAACTTGGTCAAGCAATGGCTGTGACTCATCCTGATGGCTGGCACTGTCAAAAACCGAGAGGCTCTATACATGGTTCCAAGGCAGATTTAACTAGCCTTGACAGATAGCAAGAGATTAATTTTAATTAATGCAGGTCTCAGTTTAATTTGGTCTTAAGCATACAGCAGAAAAATATAATCAAAAGATGTATGAAAATGTCATAAGATAATGAAGGAGGCCTCTCACCAAGATTTTTTTCCATCTGGTCTTCCCTAGGATGCTGGCCCCTATCTTTTCCCCTTGGCAGGACCCCTCGTGCTACTTGTTATTTTTGGTTTATAGCTCCTTGTCTGTTTAAACTTTTTTTCAAGATCTATTCAATCCAAGGTATGGGCCTTCATTACCGGAGAACATCTCACCCTGGCTGACACCCCAGCCACCAGCTTCTATTGGGCGAAGCCCACCATCCCAATGATGACATCAGTCCCCATCACGATGCCCCCACCCAGCAGGAGGCAGTCTAAGAGAGCCATCACCCCCTAGCAACCAGAAGATGGGAATGATGGGATCTGCCCTTGTGAAGCTCTGCCAGGCTCAGCACAGCACCTGCCCAACATGGCGCTGGACCCTAAAGATGACAGTGTGCACCTTCAATACTGACTTCCACATTCTTCTTCCAAGCTAAAATGAAACTTCCTGCCTATGCACAGGTACCAGCGTTCCCCCAATCAGTTGTCAATACGTCATTGTGCCTGCCCCTTCAAATTCCACCCCCTGTCAAACTGAATAAAATCCCCCGGCTTCTCTGTTTGCCTTGGAGGGATGTTGCACTCTTCTGCACCCTCTTGTGTCTGCAATAAAAGCCTTTTTTCCTTTTTTTATTTTATTTTTTTTTTCGTTTTTCTTCTTTTGCTTCTCTACTATGCCAAGGAAAAACCTAACAGTATAGAGTTTGGGTGGGTGCAGAGTGAGGAGTGCTGGCTAGGGTAGGGTGAAAGGTCAGGGTGGTGTAGATTTGCAGAGCCCTCTGGAATGGACAGTCCAGGAATGGCCACTTGTCCTGAGAACTCTGTGGGCCCTGAAGACCCTCTAGGTATCTCTTCCTCTGGGAGTTCTTGGGAGCTCAGACCTTCCATGCCAGTCACCAGGAATAGGTGGGCCTTCCTTGGGAGCTGCATCCCTACTGCCCGGCAGATTTCCCTTCCTGCCTGACCCCGGAGGGGAAGGAAGAAGACCCCTCCACCTTAAGGGCCTTTATGACAGCAGCTGGGTGGGCCTCATGCTCCTAAACTGCTTACCCCTCCTCTGTGATTCTGCTCCCCTCTCCCAGGCTCCAGCTGCACCTGGAATGTGCTGAGTCCCAGAGGCCAGGACCGGTGGCTTTGCAGGACAGGGAGTATCTGGGAGGAATCTGCATTTGGTGCCCTAAATGCCTGACCCCACACAGTCAGCACATGGGGGAGCCCTTCTGGGCTTCCCACCAGGGAGGCAAAACTAGGTATGGAGGACCTAAGGAAACTGCTGTGCAAAAACAGAAGGGCAGATGACCGCCGAATCCTGCAGAGCTGTGAGTGACAACCTCAGAAACCCTTCTAAGGCCCGCCCCCGTTTTTCATTTGTAACTACATTGTTCTGGACACCCCCTCCCCAGCAAGATGAGCCTCCAGGTGGCCTGGCCTGTGCCTCCCAGGGCTCCCTCTAGGCTTCTCAGGCTGCCCGAGGGGCTTGGACACCTGGGCGCCCTGATAGTCACAGGGATCACAGCTGCACTGCTGCCCGTCTCAGACCGTATCCCACCACCATGCTCAAGGACTAGGTTGGCTGGGACTCACTTCCCTTGTCAGGCACACTGAGGGGTCCGCCTGGGTTAGGGTTAGGGGGTCCGCCTGGGTGGTGGGCTTTCCTGCCACTCTTGCCCGAGTGCTGGCCCACGTTCCCAGCTCCTCCTCCCCACTGTGGGGGGCCATATCTACTCTCACCCGTGCCTGGTGTGCCCTGTGTGCCTGCCCTCCCCCCCGAGACCCTCAGCCACTGCCCTTTTACTGTTTGTTTGTTTGTTTGTTTTAATCGGTACCGGGGATCGAATTCACCACTGCGCACTTGCAAGGGAGGTGCTTATGCCGCTGAACTAAATCCCCAGCTCCTGCCCTTTTACTTTCAACTGGAGTAGTGGGGTGCTGAGCTGACTGCGCTCTGAGGGTCGCTGCTGTGTAGAGGCTGCCGTTGGCTTGCGGGGCTGCACCTGCCCTGTACTGAGCTCTGTGGTGTTAGGAGGTTTGGCCAGTTTAGTTTGCCTATGGCGTTTTCACCCAAGTTCAGCTCGCTGGCGCTGAGCCGCTGCGCTCCGCATGGACCCCGCCTGGAGGCGGCTGGCTGGGCCTCCCTAGCCCTTGCCCGCCGGCCGGCAGGACAGAGCCACGCCCTCCCGCGTGGGCGGGGCCCGGGTGGGCAGAGCTGGGACCCCCTCCCTCTCGCCCCGCCTCGCGCCCGCTCTGGTTGCTCTGGTCGCTCGCACCTGTCGATCCCCACTGCCACACCCCAGGGATCCAGGACTAGGGGCGCCCGTGTGGCCGGGGCTGGGGTCCGCCCTGTGCCCTACCCTTCGGGACGCAGGCAGGGAGCCTCGTGGGGGGCGCCGCTGGCGGGGTCGCGAGCGGGTGCGGCCTGGCACCCCACAGCCCGCGCCGGGTAGGGGCGCTGCTCAGGGAGCACCCCGCACCTGCCGCTGACCCATGCGCCTCCGCCGGCGCCCCGGCCCGCCGCTCTCCGCGGGCATGGAGCCCTTCCTCAGGAAGCGCCTGGCGTTTCTGTCCTTCTTTTGGAACAAGATCTGGCCGGCGGAGGAGCCGGAGGACGACGGCCCGGTGCCGCCAGGCCCCGACGCGGAGCCGGTGCTCGAGCGCCCCGCCGAGCCCCGCAGTCCCCCGGCGCCGCGGGCTCAGCTCTTCCGCGCGCTCTACGATTTCACGGCGCGCTGCGACGCGGAGCTGAGTGTCAGCCGCGGGGACCGGCTCTTCGGGCTCAGGGAAGAGGGCGACTACATCCTCGCCCGCCGGCTCTCCGGGCCCCCCAGCGCCGGCCTGGTGCCCCTCACCTACGTGGCCAAGGCTGCCCCAGAGACGCTGGCAGACCAGCCGTGAGTACCTACGCCAAGCCTGGAGTCCGCCCCCGCGGGAAAGCAGGGTTCAGGGACCTTGTTAACCGGACGCCTGCGGAAGCCATACCGGGCAGGCAGGGGGAGGCAGGGGTAACCGCGCCGCTCCGGGGCAGGTCGGGCCTAATCAACGACAGAGCTTCACTCCGGGATGTTGCATTTGTGTGGGGATCCAGTGCAGGGTGATCACTGAGCGGTTCCTGCTGGAAGGGCAGGGGCTGGGAAGTGCAGGGTGAGATGGGCACCTGCTGCTCCAGGAGCTCCTGGCAGGGACTTCGGCTCTCGGGGCTGTGCAGGGGCCTCTAGGGCTGGGCGGGGTATTAAGCCAGGCCAGAGCAGAGTTCACATCACCAAACCATCCTAAGCCTGTCCAGGTGTGGTGCAGACGGCTTGTCTGGGAACTCTGGGTCCCCAAGGATGGGGGGATCCACTGGCAGCAAGTAGCCTGGGTGGATTCCTGGCCTGCATGACCCATGGCCTGTGATCTGGGGGCTAGGTGCTCCCCAGAGGTGTCCTTGGAGGTGGCAGGCTGCATAGCCTCCTAAGGTACAGGAAGAGCCCAGGACTCCTGTGTGCCAGTCCCAAGCTGGACCCTGCTGTGTGCTGGTCGCAGTGCAGAGGCCTCAACCATTTATTTGATCTGAATCCTGGGATGTGTCCCTCGCCTGCCTTTCAGCCCAGGTGTTGCTGTCACTCCAGTCAGTCACACAGTCAAGATGGGCAAATCCTGCCTCCTTTGGGAAGGGCCAAGCAGCAGGGGCAGGTCGAAGCTGGGGGGTAGCAATCCAGCCAAGCAATCCGAGTGGCACCCTCGGCAGCTCCTGTACCCAGCTGGGCCTGGACCCTGGGCCTGCCCTCTGCAGAGCAGCTCAGATCTGAGCATCCCCAGAGCCACCTCCAGGATCTTGGGGGCCATAGTGCTCACGGATGCTGGGGGATTTCCTGTGACAGGTGAGGATGGAGTCCAGGAAGCAGCTTTCAAGGGGCTTCAGGCCTTTGTCCATGGTTGCTGACAGCTATCATCATGGGGAGGGGCTCATAACCACACAGACGTGGAAGGCAGAGCCCGCGTGGCTCTGAGGCTGCTGGCTTGGTTAGACAGGCAGGGCAGGCTGGTGTTGGGCAGGGCTGCCATGGGGAAACTAATGACTACCTGGGCCCAGAGATGAAAGGCTGCCTGTCCTGGCATCATCAGCTGCTGAGGCGGCCCACAGCCCAGGAAGAGACCCCGGGGCACATCTCCCAGAGCTCAAGAAACACATCGGGGTTTAGTCTGTGTCTTGCAAGGCCCCAGTGTGGACCCTTCACTCGCCACTCCCGGATGCTGGACCTGGGAGGCAGGGGCTCTGGCTACAGGAGACGCTCAGTGCAGAGCAGACAGCCTCCTGCTGCTGTGTCCTGCTCCTCGAATGAATCTGCTTATCTGAGGCTGCTGCCCAACCAGGTCTTGGGGTTTGCATGTCCACACAGGGTCCAGCCGTATACTTGGTGCCTCTCCTCTCCAGTCTGCTGCTGATGCAACTTCTTCTTTCTCAGGCCTGGGCTTCTGTCTACCCCTTCCTCCCCATCGCTTCTCCAGCTGTGTCCACATCTTCAACCCAAGTCCAGCCTTGTGGCCTCCCTGCTGAGTGGGCTGCTCTGCGTCACCCTGTGGGTCCCCCAGGGTTCTTTCTCACTCTTTCCCTAAGTGGTCTCTGCCCTGACCCCTATCCATCTGCCTGCTCACGGTGTCCCCCATTTGGGTGGATTAGGGGTTGTGCTCACTGTGCTGTCCTGCATGGCTGTGGTCCCCAGGGTGGGGCTGGCACACCTCACTCCCTGCAAGGTCCCAGAAGTGGGAGGCTTGGGGTAGGGAGCTGGGCCAGGTGTGGACTGTGCCTGGGCCTTGGGGAGCAGAGCCACATACAGTGGGTGGCATGGGAAAGGGACTTCGTCTTCCCCCAGGATGTCTCTGGCTCCTAGGTATGAGTGAGCCACATTTGGTGTGACTTAAATGGATGGTCACCTGGCAAGGGGACAGCAGGCGTGGGGCTCTGTACATCTAGATGCCTAAGGAGTGGGTGCCTAGGAGCCCCTGTCTCCCTGTGGGTGAGGCCAGGGAGCTCAAGGCTGGCCTGCCCTAGCCTGGCCCTTCAGAGGGGCGCAGGTGCTCTGACCCTCCCCTCAGAACACTTCCCTCCCCAAATCTCCTGTGGGCCTCTCCTGCCCTTCTGGCCAGCCTGGATCCAGGAGCCTCCAGGGGCCCCCAGCTTCCATCCAACCAGCTTCCTAAGGCAGATGAACCGTGCCTAGCCAGGCAGCACCCCCGTCCTGCCTGGCTGTATCCGCAGCCCAGTGCATGATCCTGGGCCAGTTTGTTGGGGGACCCTATCTGCCTGTGGACCCTCCGCAGGGGTCAGAAAAGTTTCAGATTTGACGAGTTCAGCATAGTTGTTAGCCTGCTGTGGCTGTGGCTGGGAACTCAGGAGCCAGGTCATCTGCAGCAGGGCTCGCAGGTGAGTAGAGTGGCTCGCAGGTGAGTAGAGTGGCTCACTGGCACAGCGCAGTGTTCAGATCACCGGTGGTGGCTGGGTCAGCTCTGTGCTGGCCTTAGTGGTCCCCAGGTCAGCCCTGAGGGCCCTTGAAGGCAGCACTGGGACCCAGGACCCCAACATGGCACCTGGCTCTGCCTTCTCCCTGAGAGATGGCAAGACAGCTGGGGCCCAAGCCTGGCCAGGCTTGGTCTGTGAGGTGACCATGATGCCTACTGTTTGCAGCTGGTACTTCAGTGGGATCAGCCGGACCCAGGCCCAGCGGCTGCTCTTGTCCCCTGCTAACGCACCAGGGGCCTTCCTCATCCGGCCCAGCGAAAGCAGCCTTGGGAGCTACTCACTCTCAGGTACTTGGCTGGCCCCTTGAGACTGTCCCCAGCAGGGAGGCACCAGGCCAGACGCCCAGTCAATACTGGCTCCTTACTCCTCTGGTCACCCCATCTGCTTGTCCTCCCCTCCCTTCTTCATTTGTCTTCTTCCTTCTTTCATTTGCTTATTCATAAACTCATTCATTCGGTGAGAATCTGTTAAGCACTTGCTCTTTGTTCCTTGCCCGTGCCCCACACTGCACACAGTGCTGGCCACTCACAGACCTGCGACCAGTCTGAGCCAGGCCATTTGGGAGCTTGGGGTGGCAGTGCCTGTGCAGGCTGCTACTGAAGCAGTGTCCCTCTCTGCTCCCTTAGTCCGAGCCCAGGCTAAAGTCTGCCACTACCGCATCTGTACAGCGCCTGGCGGCAGCCTCTACCTACAAGAAGGCCAGCTCTTCCCCAGCCTGGAGGCTCTGCTCGCCTACTATAAGACCAACTGGAAGCGGATCCAGAGCCCCCTGCTGCAGCCTTGCAGGCCTCAGGTGGGCCACCCAGGACCCCATCTCAGTCACTCAGCCAGCTCTGGCTGGGACTCAGCCCTGGCTGTAGCTAGTGGAGGAAGGATGGGTGTGTGTGTGTGTGTGTGTGTGTGTGTGTCAGGGGTTGCTGCAGGGCGTGCCCAACTCCAGGGGAGCAGGAGGAGGCAGGCGCCAACCTGGGGGAGGTACCCACAGCTGTGCAGACCTAGAGGGCAGAAGCTGTGGGAGGAGATGCTGATCCTGATGCCTCCCCAGCTCTGGGACTGTCCCAGACAAACTGTGGCGAGGGGGCCGGGGCAGTGACCTGGTTTCTCTGGTCTTGTAATAACAGCCTAACCAGTGGTGATAATGTTTGTGGACAGATATCCAGCTCAGACAAAGGCACCACTTAGGTCCCCAAAGCAATTAACTCCCACGGCTCTGGACCCAGTCTCCCAGAAGTCAGCACCAGCCTGGGTCAGCGTGTGCTGGGACAGAGGTGCCCAGGGTCTGCTGCTGGGCCCTGCCCAGGACAGATGGGGAGGCGGGCCCCTGCTGAATGTCCACCCTGCCGGGGGAGCAGCAGGCAGAGCACTAAACACCTCCTCCCCACAGAAGCCCCTGGCACAGGACAAGTGGGAGCGGCCACGCTCGGAATTTGTCCTTCGGAGGAAGCTGGGCGAAGGCTACTTTGGGGAGGTGTGGGAAGGCGTGTGGCTGGGCTCTGTACCCGTGGCAGTCAAGGTCGTCAAGTCAGGTGAGGCTTTGCCGCCCAAGTCCTCCAGCAGGCCCAGGCCCAGCACCCACCACCCTCTGACCCTGGGAACTCCAGGGCAGTGGTGGCAGGTGGCATGGACAGTGTTGGAGCAGAGTCCTCTCCTGCAGCTGACATGAAGCTGGCTGACCTCGCCAAGGAGATCGAGGCTCTGAAGAGCCTGCGGCACGAGCGGCTCATCCGGCTGCACGCAGTGTGCTCCGTGGGGGAGCCCGTGTACATCGTCACTGAGCTCATGCGCAAGGGCAACCTGCAGGCTTACCTGGGCAGTGAGTACCCGGGCCCTGCCCTGCAGCAGCAGCCCGAGTCACCCTGGGAGGACACAGCTGCCCCTCTGTGCCTGGAGGTGTCTTGGGACCTATTTACATGACATGTGGCCCAGGCTACACAGACACACCCGTCAGGCCTCCAGCCGACGAGGATCAGGTTTTTGTGTTTGAGGTCCTGGGCTTCACTGCAGTCAGCCTTGTGGTTCCAGGGCTGGGGTGGAGTCCAAGCAGGGGAGGGGATATATCAGGGTCACCAGCCACTGTGTAATGTGACCATGGACCCAGCCAGCTCAGGACACTCAGCCCTCTCTGGTCCTTCTCTGCCCCAGTCTCTCTTGTGGTCTGAGAAGATTGCCCTGAGAAGACAGGTGAGCGAGCACAGACACCCTCTTCCCACCTCACTCACTGCCCACCATGGCCTCCATGGTGCTGCCTCACTCCAGCTTAGAGCTGAGGAGACTGAGCCCTAGCTGACCTCAGCCCTGTGCCTTCCTGGGCCCTAGTGCTCCAGCCTTTGGCCTCTGATTCCTCTTCCCCTCAGGCCCCGAGGGCCAGGGACTGAGCTTACCTCTCCTGCTGAGATTCACCTGCCAGGTAGCCGAGGGCATGAGCTACCTAGAGGAGCAGCATGTTGTCCACCGGGACCTGGCTGCCAGGAACGTGCTTGTGGGCGACGACCTCACCTGCAAGGTGGCCGACTTTGGGCTGGCCCGGCTACTGAAGGTCAGTGGGAGAGGTCCAGGCTTCTGAGCCTGTGGGAGGCAGGGACCTTGCTGTCTGCCCACACCAACCTCTCCTGTCCCCAGGATGACGTCTACTCTCCAAGCAGCAGCTCCAAGATCCCTGTCAAGTGGACGGCTCCCGAGGCGGCCAATTACCGCATCTTCTCGCAGAAGTCTGATGTCTGGTCCTTCGGCATACTGCTGTTTGAGGTCTTCACCTACGGCCAGTGTCCCTACGAAGGTGCGCTCCCTGGGGGGACACAGGCCTCATCCCAGCACACCTTGCCCTGAGAGTCATTGGCCCTGGGTGTTGGCCCCAGGCCCTGAGATTACTCCTGGGGCAGAAGGGTCCAGCCAAGACCAGCTGGTGGTGCAGGAGGCTGGGCTCAGGAGCAATCCATAGTGACCCTGGCTATCTCATGTCACCTGCCCCAGGGATGACCAACCACGAGACACTGCAGCAGCTCAGCCGCGGGTACCGGCTGCCTCGCCCGGCAGCCTGCCCGGCAGAAGTGTACATGCTTATGTTAGAGTGCTGGAAGAGCAGCCCTGAGGAGCGGCCTGCTTTCGCCACGCTGCAAGAGAAGCTGGACACCATCCACAGGCGCCTGCGCTTGGTCCTCACGTGACTGGGGCTCTGGGCCAGGGTGGTGCAGAGCCTGCCGCTCTGGCCGGGCATCTCCCAGGACAGCACTTGCGGTTAGCACACCCCACCGAGGCCACATGGCCAGGACCCTACAGCCTTTGTGCATCTGGCTGTGGGCCTCCTGCACTGACATGGCTCCCCCAGATGGCAGAGGGGCTGAGGTCCTCGGCCCTGCATGGCTCATGTTCCTGGCATCTTCAGAAGAAGGGAGCGAGCCCAGAAGTGGAGTTCGTGGAAGTGCTGGGGGAGAAGGCCCTGAGCCAGGGGCTGCCCCTTCTCCTCCCCTGAGCTTCCCTGACGCCCTCCCTGGGTCAGAGGAGAGGCCCGAGTTCCCACGTGTCATGCACGCTGTGCTGCAACCCAGAGCAGATGCATCAGCATATGCTGTGCACATCTGGGGACAGTGCTGTGCCCCCCTGCACTGCAAACGTGGGCACATGTGGGCAACACTGCATAGGTATAATCCACTCAGCCATGGGCACATGGGCACAGAGCTGGGTGCTGGGGTGAGGGGGTCTGTCTTGGCTCGCAGAGGTGGGAGAGAGAGGGAGCTGGACTCCATCCAGTCTCAGGATCCGGCAGAGGCAGGAGCCTCTCTGGGCTTGGCTGGAGCCGGCAGGCTGGGACTGAAGCAAGCGGCTCAGTCAGGCCGCGGGAAGGGCAGGCCGGTGGCTGGCAGCTGCACGTAGCCATTTCCAGGGCAGGACCTGCATCTCCAAGTTGGTTCTCAAGGTGGATGCTAGCTGAGAGGCAGAGTTTCCTGGATGGCAGGTTTTTGGGCAGTGTGTGCAGAATGCAGTGGTATGCTGGCAACTAGGTGGCAAGTGGCTCTCTGGTTAGAAAGAAGTCCCAGATGGGGTATGACCCTTGAGGATGGTACTTTATGGCTCTCATGTTGCTGACTTGACCCTGGATGCTGCAGTATTGGGGTGAGGGTTAGAGAGGGGACTAGGGCCTGAGAACACTGGCCACCTCTGTGACTGAGTTGTGGGGTTCACGGCTTGGTGGCCTGTCAGGTGTTAGGCATGTGGCAGGAAGCTGGTCATGGGGTGCCCCAGAGCACCTGGGAAGGAGGTAGACCCAGAGCCCTGGAGGGGCACCAGCCCTGTGCAGGATGGGGACACAGTGGTCTGATCTGAGCCTCTGGAGGTTTCCTGTCCCCGCTCGTTCCTCTCCCTCAAACTCTGCCTGCCTCTCCTGGGCCTGGGCCCCAAGGCAGGCGGGTCTTTCCTGCTGTATCGTTTGCCCAAATGTTTTCACCTTGAAGACAACCAGCTGTGGAAAGAAACTAAAACTGTGAGCTAAAATACATCTTCCTTCCTCTAAGCTTTTTGTGGCAGGTATTTTGTTCATAGAGGCAAAGAGCTGACTCAGACAGTTGGGAATGCAGGGTGTTTTGTCCCAGCAATGGGAGGATGACTTAATTCAGGCACACAGGCCGGGGGAGGAGGGTCTTTGTTGGGGTCTCCGGAGACCCTGCCTCCAGCTTCCGGGGGCCCATTTAGCATCTGTCCCGGGAAGTTGGCTGTGGGGACAGGAAGACGGGCTTCCGACCATTGTCCCCTGGAGGGGATGGAGTTTACCTTAGTGCTTCCCCTTTGGATACCAGTTCGTTCACAGTCACTGACCACAGGCCTCACCCGTAGCTGGCACAGAAGGGAGCTTGGAATTGAACCCCATGTACAGAGAGACCCAGGCAGAGAGAGTGGGGTGGGAGGCTAAGGCCAGAGTGGGGCAACACTGGGGAAAGCAGTACCAGCCGGCTGTCCCCTCCAGGGACAGGAGTGGGCCCACGAGGCTTGGAAGTCGGCTGGGGAGCACGTTCCGCTGCATGATGAGGGCAGAGTGGTTTGAGCTGAAGCTTGTGGGGCCACACCCCCACCTCACCCGTCTCGGGATGGCGGAGGAGAGGAATGGGGGAGGGCTTTCACTGAGCAGGTCAGCCGGGAGCTCCTCTGGAGCCCTTCCAAGTGCCATCCCAGCTGGGAAGTCCCCCACCAAGGAACATGCAGAGCTGGCAGCCTCAGCTGGCAGCCATACCACAGAGGCAGGTTTATCTGTGGGCCCTGGCGCATTCCTGGGTGTCTTGTCAGCCACAGGCTGAACTAGTTTGGCCCTCCCAGGTCTCCACGAGTGGCAGGGGATTTTTTTGTTTCCTGGTGTGGCTTAGCAGAAGCACCCAGACACGTCTTCATCTGGGGACATCCCAGGGTCCCCTAGACACAGCTGGCTCCCAGAGTTGCTAGGCTCGAGGGCACTGGAGCAGGCAGGGCTACCCGAGCTCCCTGGGCCTGAGCAGCCCAGTGCCCATCTGCCCAGCACCCAGCCATCCCGCCTCCTTCCCCGCCAGGCCTCTTCTGAGCGCAGCCCACCTCTTTCCCACTCCACCCTGAGCCCTGACTTCTGCCCTCTGCGCTTCTGCAGCTGTCTCTGAGGCCCCGCCCCAGCCTGGTGGGGACTGATCTGGACTGGCAGGGTCATTCTCAAATGATAATGGACTGTGTCATTAATTCTCTTAATGGAAGGTTTAGCTGGGCATGTCGCTTAGCAGTAGGTAGAGTACTTGCCTACCGTGCATGAAGCCTTAGGTTCAGTGCCTAGTGTCCCAAAACTTAAAAAAAGAAAAGTTCAAATGAGCAGAGTTCCCCAACCATGAGAAAATTCCCCAGCCATTCATTCCCACCCCCTCCCCACCCTCATGGCTGCCTAGGCCCCTGGGTAGGAGCACCCTGGGGTAGACACTACAGCAGGGATAGGGAGGTGGCAGGAGTCCCCTGGAGAGAGGGGGGAAGTCTAGGGTTCTGGGGGGGGGAGGGGCAGGCTGTGGGAAGCTGGGCAGAGAGGAGTGGATGTGGATGGGCAGCCAGGATGGACAGGAGCCTGGAGGTACAGCTCTCAGGCTGCTGCTGGTGGTCTTCTGACGCCCTCTTGTGTCCTTGTGAGGGAGGGCGCTGCCTGCTTCTTTCAGGACACCTGCAAGCCAGCCTTCCCTCAGGTTTGCCCTGTGGGTCACCCACTGCCCAGGGCTGCAGCTGTGGGCTGCTCTGGGCTGGTTCCTCCTGTCTCTGGCAGAATCACTGGCACCGCCACCTGCACACATAGAAGCCCAGGCCAGGTGCACCCACTCCTGGCCTGCAAGTCTCACCTTGAGACCCCTGCTACTCCCCTTGGTCCTTTCCCCAGGGTGGGGTCTGTGGCACTCAATAGGTGGGCCCTGCCCAGGGAGGTGGCTCCCCATCCTGGTCAGTGGGATGGGGGAGGCTTCATGGGTGAGGGGTGGGGTGACACCCGTGAGTGTGGGGACCTTTCTAGGGGAGTGCTGCCCCCATCCTGACCACCTTCTCTGCAGCTCCCCTCTCTACCGCTGCACACCTGAGGGCTGGGCCCTCCATCTGGGTGCTGCTCCACCTCCCTTCTGGCTCCAGTCCAGCTGCGTGGCCATGTGGCTGGCAGGTGAGCAACTGGCCGTGTGGGCTCAGGTGGTGTGCAGGACGGAGTCCACGGGTGCAGGGTGTGGCCAGTTCCTGCCTCCTCACAAGGAAGTGGGTGGAGATGGCTCATCAGAGGCAGCCTGCCTGCCCTTCCCAGTGCAGGTACCCACAGGAGGCCTACACCCCAGCCCTGCTGCTACACTGCCATGGCGTCCCGGGGCCAGGTCTGCTCGGGCCCCAAGTATGTGGGCCTCTGGGACTTTGAGGCCCGGACAGATGAGGAGCTAAGCTTCCAGGCAGGATCCCTGTTCCATGTGGCCAGGAAGGAGGACGAGTGGTGGTGGGCCACCCTGCTGGATGACTTGGGTCAGGCCCTGGCCGAGGGCTATGTACCCCACAACTACCTGGCCGAGAAGGAGACAGTGGAGTCTGAGCCGTGAGTGTATGGGGACAGCAGCTTCCCTGGCTGGCCTGGGAGGTCCGGAGGGCTGGGGGCTCCAGGTACATCTTCCCGAATCCTAAGTCAAGGCTGGATCCCGAGCTGGGCTCAGCCTCTGGACTCCATCCCTCCACCCCCATACACGTGCTGGCTGGGCCACGATGTTGCCAGGGATCAGGGAGGGGTCTTGGAGGTGAGGGACCTCTTCCTTGTGACTCAGAGAGACAGAGTGTCCAGGGTAGGCCTTGGGAGCGCTGACCACCAGGGGCAAAGTCTATGAGAGTCCTGGGGCCTTTGGGAGTGTAAAGTTTGCTCACTTTGCAAACAGCCAGAACCAGAAGTGTGACCTAGTTCAGGAAACAGGAAGGCTGCTGGGACAACCTGCAGCCCTCCAGTGTGGATGTCTCTCCTTCCAAACTGGCCTGTCGTGCTTTGCTACCTACCTGGCTGGGCCCCCCAGGGTCTTTGAGGAGCCATGAAGGGCTGTCACAGGTTTGTCCCCAGCAGCTGAGGCCCCTGACTTCTGGGGCTACTGTGGGCTGCAGAAGGCCCATGGAAGGGGCCCCGACTCTCAGCATCCACTGAGTACCTACTGCATGCCAGGCGAGCCACAGTGTGCCAGGTGCCAGCAGGTGTCTCAGAGGCAGAGGCCCATTGTAGGGACAGTGAGGGGGTATGAGTGGGGCACAGGCTAGCAAGGGCCCAGGTGGCTAGTGTGGCAGATGCAGAGGCCCTGGGGCCCCAAGTACCTCGCAGACATGGGGTAGAGGAGGCAGGGTGGTAGAGGTAGGTAGAGATGGGAGATTTTCTAGTTCTGTAGGAGCCCATGGGTGGAGCCGGAAGGCTCGGAGCTGGGTGCTGGTCTTCCATGTGGGGCCTGTGTTCCGACCACTCTAGAGGGAGCCAGAGACACCAAGGGCAGAGCCTACCCTGAACTCCAGAGTAGAGGGCTCCTCCATGCCTCCTGTGAGAAGCCAGTGTGAGCTGGGTGTGCTGATGCATGTCTGTAATCTCAGCACTCTGGAAGCTGAAGCAGGGGGATCACAAGTTTGAGCCCAGTGTGGGCAATTTAGTGACTGGAGACCCCGTCTCAAAAAAGGAAAAGCTGGGGTGAGGCTCAGTGTGACAGGCCCTTCCTGGGTTCCACACCAGTGCTTTGAGGAAGAAGCTGAGCGTGAGGGCTTTCGAGGAGTTGTGTGTGTGCCACATCCATCCCTCCCCCTCTGGGGCACTGGGACCTTTCTTGGCATCCAAGAGCCTGCCCTTCGGAACCTTCAGGCTCCATGACAAGCAAAGAAGGGGCCCCTTCTGGGCTGGGGACAGTGAGTGGGCAGCTTGGTCAGGGCTAGGGGCAGGAGGTGGCAGCAAAGATGGCTTTGCCCGCAGGTGGGTGCTGGCGGTTAGCAGTGGGTCTGAGCGGGTGCCGAGCTGGGTGGGGTCAGCTCTGGCTCCGGCTGCCCCTTCTCTGCAGGTGGTTCTTTGGCAACATCTCCCGCTCTGAAGCAACACACCGGCTGCAGGCAGACGGCAGCTCACCGGGTACTTTCCTGGTCAGGGTCAGCGAGAAGTCGGGTGCAGACTATGTTCTCTCCGGTACGGCTGCCTGGCTTGTCCCCATCAGCCCATGCCTTGGTGGGCCTCCGTGTGCCTAGACTCCTCCGGCAGTAACATCCAGGAGACCTGGCTCTCCTCCTTGGAGTTCTCCCACATGGCTGCAGCCTCAGTCAGTGTGGCTCTCTGTGGCAGAAGCCAGAGGGAAAGGGCAGGGCGGCGCCTTTCTGGTGTCCACTCCCTTGCCCATGGCCTCCATCTCGTGAAGCGTAGAGCCCACAGGCGCCCTGGTCTGGGTGTGACCCATCCCCGCAGCACTCTGGGAGCCGAGCAGCCCAGCTCACAGATCTCAGTGTGGCCAGGTCTGTGGCGGAGGCCGGGCAGCTGCAGCCTGGGGAGGGCAGACCCAAGCCTGCAGCATGGGCTGGGACCGGGCCAGGCTGGGCGGCTGCTCACGTCCCCCTCTGTGTGCCACGCTGGCCCAGTGCGGGATGTTCAGGCTGTGCGACACTACAGGATCTGGCAGCACCAGGGCGGCCGGTTGTACCTAAATGAGGCAGTGTCCTTCTCCAGCCTGGTGGAACTCGTGGACTACCACAAGGCCCAGAGCCTGTCTCATGGGCTGCGGCTGACCACGCCCTGCTGGAAGGTAGGGCTGCCCATCCCTGCAGGACTTGGGGTGCTCAGGGTTGGGTGGGAGGGTGTGCAGAGCAGGGGTTGGGTGGGATGGCCAGAAGCCCACTGGACAGAGGTCAGCACTGTTCTGCCGGATCCCAGCTCAGAATGCCTGAAGGGAGTCGCTGCCAGGGGACCGAGGAGAGCCACCAGCCCCTCCTCAGCTGAGCATGGCCTTGCGTTTGAGACGAAATTGGGTTCCTCATGTGGGGTTCCGAGCAGGTCCTTCTTGAGGAGGAGCCAGGCCAGTGCTCTGCCCTGCCCTGTGCCCCCCTATCCCTCCAGCGTGAGGCTGAGCCCCTACCCCACTGGGCCAACTGGGAGAGGCCACAGGAGGAGTTCTCGCTCTGCAGGAAGCTGGGGGCCGGCTACTTCGGGGAGGTCTTCGAAGGGCTCTGGAAAGGCCAGGTCCAAGTGGCCATTAAGGTGATTTCCCGAGGTGAGTGGTCCAGGCTTGGGGCTCTGCTTGACAACATGTCCATCCCTGGAGTCCTGCTGCCCGGCACCTGCCAGGGACCAACAGCATCTGAGGGGCTTGCTTCAGTGACACCTGTATTTTAATCTCATTTATTATAAAAGGGAACTTTAATTTCTTAATGAAATGGAAATCCACTAAAATAAATAAATGGGGCTGGGGATTTAGCTCAGTGGCATAAGCGCTTGCCTAGCAAGTGCGTGGTCGTGAGTTCGATCCCTGGTACCCATAAAAATAAATAAATAAAAATTTAAAAAATGGCTGAACATCTTGAAAGGTTCACCTAAAATTTCCCCGGGATCAAGGCCAGGTGCAGGAAGACCCAGGCAGTGTCTGGCGTGGGCAGGCAGGCAGGGAGCGGTGAGGGTCTGGGGTGGAGGCCCTGGCATGTGTTCTGAGCAGCCAGTGGGTGACAGGAGCACGGCGCCCCCGCCCCAGACAATCTCCTACACCAGCACACATTCCAGTCGGAGATCCAGGCCATGCAGAAGCTGCGGCACAAGCACATCCTGGCGCTGTACGCGGTGGCCTCTGCGGGGGACCCTGTCTACATCGTCACGGAGCTCATGCCCAAGGGGAGCCTGCTGGAGCTGCTGCGGGGTGCGTGGACAAAGGCCTCGGCCCACTCTCTGGAGGTGGGGGGAACGCAGGCAGGCTGGGGGCTAGCTGGACACACACTAAGCAGCAAACCAGAGTGCAGATCACTCCGACCATGCCAGGTAGCTGGGAGCGCCCAGATGCACCTGTTACTTAAGAAATTACTTAAGAGCTGGGCTTGAGGGCCGGGGATTTAGCTCAGTGGCTTAAGTGCCTACCTGGCAAGCGCAAGGTTGTGAGTTTGATCCCCGGTACCAAAAAAAAAAAAAAGAGCTGGGCTTGGTGGCACATACCTGCAACCCCAGGCCTTGGGAGGCTGAGGCAGGAGGAGTACAAGTTTGAGGTCAGCCTCGGCTACACATTGAGTTGGACACGATCCCATCCAACCTGGACCACAGAGCAAGACCTTGTCTCAGCATAAATAAAATAAAAATTAAAAAGCTATTATCCCAGCTCTCAGGAGGCTGAGGCAGGAGGACTGCCATGAGTTTAAAGCAGGTCTGGACTACATAGCGAGTTCAAGGCCACCCTGCAGTAATACTGTCTCAAAAACAATTAATAATAATAATGGAAGTAAAGAGAAATGATTTAAGTATAAATCTTCCATCTGCTCATTGTGAAAACTAAGTCACTACAGGTAATTGCAGATAAGAAAAGCGCTTGGCTCCTGCTCCAGGTTAATGAGGCTGTTTCACTGGAGCACACAGGCCAGGATCTTGCAGCCAGTTTCTCCTGGAGCCCTCAGCTGTCCTTCTAGTGATGGAGCATGCACATGCATGCAGGTCTGCACAAGCACATTTACACAGAATCACCCACCTGTGCACGCAGGCACACGCAAAACACCTCACCTGGAATCTCTGGGGTTTCCTTCAACACCAAAGCCAAAACCACTGCCAGTTAATTGGGGTGCATCATTTCAGATGTGTGAAATCTCATAGCTTGCACTTTTCACATAATAAATTAGCTTGACCATCATCGCCATGAGCGCCTTCCCTGGGGTTGGTGTTCTTAGCAGACGGGACGCGCCGTGCACTGGCACACAGGGCACTGCGGCCACCTTGGAGAGGTCAGTGGCATAAGCAAGCAGTGCTGTGGGAGTCCTGCTGCACACCTCTCTCTCTGGTCTGCAGCGTTTCTGCCGTCAGAGGCTGTCACACACTGCTCTCAATAGTAAGTACAAAAGGGCTGGGCTGGCCCACTGTCCCAGTTTTAAACCAGGTTGCTGCCCTTTGCCACAGCCAAGGAGAAGCTGGAGAGCAGTCAGCACAGGTAAGGGCTTAGTCTGGGCCTGTCCAGCTGATCCTGGCCCTGTCACCCCACAGACTCCGAGAAGCAAGCCCTGCCTGTTTCTGAACTGGTGGACATTGCATCTCAGGTGGCTGAGGGCATGTGCTACCTGGAATCGAAGAATTACATCCATCGGGACCTGGCCGCCAGAAACATCCTCGTGGGAGAGAACAATATCTGCAAAGTGGGAGACTTTGGGCTGGCCAGGCTCATCAAGGTAGGGCGGCAAAGCTGACCATGGGGAAGATGGGCTCCCGACAGGGTGACGGTGACAGGAAAGGTGTAGTCCATTCATACCTCCCTGGTTCCTGCGTCCTCACACAGGCACCCCAGGAGCCCCTTCTTTCCCTGTTCCTGCACTCGGCTGCGGACTCTCTGCCCCAGGGTCTCAGGGAATGGGCACTTCTGACCGGCTGGTTAGCGGAGCTCTCTCTGGTGGCAGCAGGGCAGATGGCAGTCAGAGCAGTGTGGCTACATCCTGGTCTGCCCAGACCTCTGATCCTGGCCTGTCTGTGTGGCATGCACACAGGTTGGGGGACACAGGCAGCCCCTGTGGCCCACTACAGCCCTGACAACCCTGTCTGATTGCAGGAAGACATCTACCTTTCCCACAACCACAAGATCCCGTACAAGTGGACGGCCCCTGAAGCGCTCTCCCGAGGGCATTACTCCATCAAGTCCGATGTCTGGTCCTTTGGGATCCTGCTCCATGAGATCTTTAGCAGGGGTCAGACACCCTATCCAGGTATGGCCCCAGACACCCTGATGATGGGCAGACAGTGTGGTGGAGGCGGGCAGGTCCTTGGCGGCCATCAGGGACGATGGGAGGAGCTTCCTTAGTGGCCTCCTCTTCACCACCCATTTAGCATCCATCCACTCCCATGCCCAACCACCTCCTGTGGCCAGCTTGGGGGAGAGAGCTATACTCCCAGGACAGGGTGGTGGTGGCAGCAGGGAGGGCTTCTGGCAGGGGCAGCAGGTGGCTGGGTTTCCAGGGTGGGGGTTGGGCACCAGCCTCCCCACAGTCCTGCTACTCTTGCCCGCTGGCCACAGGCATGTCCAACCACGAGGCCTTCCTGAAGGTGGATGCTGGCTACCGAATGCCCTGCCCCCTGGAGTGCCCGCCCAATGTGTACACACTGATGTGCTCCTGCTGGAGCAGGGACCCAGAGCAGAGGCCCTGCTTCAAAGTGCTGTGTGAAAAGCTCTCGGGCTTGGCCAGGTATGAGAACCTGCTCTGAGCTGCGTCGGAGGCCGTGCGGCTGGGGAGCCTCTCCATAGAGGAGAGGCCTGGGCCACCAGCCTGGGCCTCCGTCAAAGGCTGCACAGCTGTCTGGTTTACCGAGATGGCGGGGCACACCATGGGAGACCGGAAGTGGCAGGAGCTCCTCTCCATCCCCCTGAAGCAGGTGCAGACGGTCACCTTCAGAGCCTGCCTGCCGTCCCACTCAGTAACCTCAGAAGGGGTTACTGTCCCTGTGGGGCTTTTGGAAGGCTTCAATCACATGAATCTCACACACAAGAAACCCAACTGCTTTTCTGTCGTTAACCTGCCCCTTTGGGATGGGTCTCTGCCCTGAAGCTTGTGACAGCCAGGAAAAGACACTAACTTTTCTCCCTACGTTTTCTGTCTTCTGGGGCCCAAAGAAGGGTGGTGAGATGTCCACTTGCCCCAGGGCCTGCAGAGGAGATGGTGGAGAGATGAGGAAAGCCCGAGAAAGGTGGATTCTCTTCCTGACCTCACCCTAGTGCCGAGTTGGCAATGGGAGCTAAAAAACGTCTCCAAATTCAGCTTAGCAGGAGAAAATGCTGTGAATCAGTTTTGGGTGCCCACTGGCCACCCTGCAGCGATGACTCCTCCCTCTTGGGAGTCTGTCCTCAGAACAGTCAGAACATCTTTTCAGTCTCTGCCAGCCAGAGGCTGTGTGACCTGGGCCCTCAGCCCTTGCTGCCCGAGGTCACAGCAGTCTTCTTCTCCTCCCACTGTCTGGGGACGCAGCTCTGGACCTTCCAGCACTCGTTTGGGGAATCTCTGGGCTGTGGTGAAGTCATAAAGGACTTCTGAGTTCCATCCTGTTGGTGAGAGGTCTCTGGTTTGAAGGACAAAAGAAAGGAGTCCAATGGTGCCAGCAATATTTACTGCTTGTCCCAGTGAAAGCTTTTTTTTTTTTTTGGTCTTTTTGAGACAGGGTTTCACCATGCAGTTCAGGCTGGCCTTGAGGTTACTGTTTAGCCCAGGCTGGTCTCAAACTTGCAACAATCCTTTTGCCTCAGCCTCCCCAGTGCTGGGATTACAGGCATGCCCCCCTACACACACCTGGCTCTGGTGAAAGCTCTTAAGGGAACATTTGAAAGATTCTTGGTGCACTGTGGTCAGAGGCCAGCCTACTTGGGAGCCCATGAGTAGGCTACAGTGTCGCTTTGAAGGCCTCTCTTCTCCCCCGTCTAGTCCCGCAGAGCAGTGCTCTGGCCCATCCACCTCCTCTCCCCAGTACTTATGGTCTCCCCCAGTTTGCCTCCTCCTTGCACCTCTTGGCTCATTCTGTTTCCTCAGACCCTTCCTGTCCCCTGGAAACCTGGCCATGCCATCCCCTCCCCCATGCCAGCTCCTCCTCATGTGCTTGGATATCAGGACACCTGCTTGCCAGAGGCTCGGGGCCACCTAAAAGCTGTACTTGAAGCTGACAAGGAAAGTGGGTGGAGATCTCCAGATGCTCCCTAGCCACTGAAACGGTGGACAGCCTGACCTCCAATATCTGGCAAATGTGCCCCAGACTCTCCCTCCTGAGAAAAAGCATGTTTCCCTATGCCCTTGAGAGGAAAAAGTTCTGTGTTCACTAAAACCTGATAGTTATCTCTTTGAAACACAAACTTCCAGGAAGTAATTGTCATTGGAGAAGAAAAAGGAACTATTTGGAAACTGGGAGAATGAAAAGTCTTATGAGTATTTCTTTGCAGGCATGTGTAAAGCTATGGTAAATCTTTATAACAATAATAAATTGCTGTACTCCTTTTTAAAATGCAGCTGAAAAGTGACAACATTGGGAACCTTGCGCTGTCAGAATTATCACCTGTTAAATGATTAGTGCCAATATATTCACATATTAAGGAAATTATGAACATAACACTGCAAAAACCCATGAACGAGACTGAGGCGTGTCCGTTTCTGCTCCGGAAGCCGCTCCCCTCCCCGTCTGCACTGTGCTGTCCCCCTGACTCCACAGCGGTCAGCTCCTCGGTAGGCTTCCCTGAGTGAGTAACAGCAAACTGAGCCTCTCGTTTTTGCCTGAAACACAAACTGGATAAAAACACAAATGGAAACAAACCAGTAGTTATGGTCCCACTCTGCTGGCTTGGGACTAAACGCTGTAAAGAGGACACTGTTGCTCTGCTGGTATCTGTCCGTGGAGACAGAATTCATACACAGTGGTAGTGTGGCATTTGCCCAGGCCTTGACACCCAAGGGCATTGCCAAATTAATTTACAAAATGCCTTAAGTTCTACTCAGAGTGACCTAGAGATAAACGAGCGCTCATGTGATTCTGAAACTCAGAAAAATAGAAACTAAGCCAAATGTTCGCGTGACTGGAACTATCTTTGGTATATAAAACTAGAAGGTTGGTGACACAGAACTCGGAAAGCCTTCAAAGTTGCCATATTAACTATAATGCAGATAAACTTTTTTCCAACGTGGGTTAGTCAATAAGCTTATGTTAATTTTCGTAGAGGTTTAGCATGAAACTGTCAGGGTGTACTGGTGCACGCTGCTTCCTCGGGATGCGGAGGTTGGAGGACCCTGAGCCCAGGCCGGCCTGGTCTACACACTGAGACCCTGCCTCAAAACCGAAGTCCCACTCAAGAGCTGAATGGACAGGAGAGGAAGTGGAGGGGACAGGACAGACAGGGTTTCCCCAGATGACAAAATGCTGCCTGTGAAATGAACACTGGGGTCACAATTCATGGGTGCTTACTTCCTAGTTTCCCCTGGAAACTATAAAGAATGCATGCAATTAAAACCATTAGGAATAATAGAGGTCACGAGTCTGTATACAAGGAAAATAAGGAGAAGCTGTAAGATACAAGGGAAAGCTATGTGGTATAAAGGACGTTCCAGGAACTACTTCAGGAAGAAGTCAATTCTGTGCTAGAGTAAAATGAACAAGCAAAGTGTGGGGGGAAAAAGCTGATGGATTTTTTTTTTAAGGTAAAGTGTGGGCAGGAAATCTTATCTTACCTATTTGAAGCTGGCTAAAATTGCAAGGGTTTATAGGTAAGGGTCTTCTCAAAATTAGCTTTTGTGTTAATAGTACACTGATGCGAAACTAGACTCTGGCATGAAAGGCTCTTCCTTACCTCTTAGGAAATCGGCCTAGCAGACGATGGTGGTGCATAAGCATAATTTCTTGTGCTTCATGTACCCTTTCGTAGGTCCTTCATTACTGAATAGCATCTTCTCACTATTACAAGGGCCAAGTTTTGTTCATAACTATATAACCTAAGTTTGCCTTTACAAACCTTTTATCATTTTGAATAGACAGATAATCTAGATCAAATCTAATAGTGTTTTAAAACTCAATGGCATATTTGACAACTTCTAAAATCAAATTCTAACTTATATCTTTTTGACTTTGAAGTAACGGGGCATTTCCAAAAGGGCCCCTAGAATTATCTCAAAAGATGGTGTCATCTTATAAAAAGGGAAATGAAATTAGATAATGTATTATTTGGAAAGCAGTCAATAAAGTGATTTTTCTTTGGGCTGTTTATGGGTGTTGGTATGTGTTGCAGAAATGTATGGAACTCTCAGCAACCCGCATGCCGGACTATGCTGTCAGCATCATTCTGTCTGTTACAACATTGCATGAGGTGCTGGGGGCTCAGTGGCATGTTGCTTGCCTGGCAAGTGCAAGGTCCTGAGTTCCATGCCTGGTTCCCCCCAAAAAACGTTGTGTGAGGCAGAAATAACCAACTTTCATTGTCAAATGCATCATTAATAAAACTTTATCTACTTAATCATGACACTAAGGATTGTCTTAATTTTACTTTTCTGAAATGAAAGCGTTTGCACTCAGATACAGTCCCGCTCACTGCTCCTTTAAGGCTTCACAGAAGGCCAGCAGGTGCAGCGAGACAGGCTTCTGGTCACCTGAGGAGCAGCCTATACCAGTGAGAGCTTCAGAACCCCATGGTGATATGGTTCCAGTCTGTCAGGAGAATTAACTGCCTGGGACCAACTGAACTGCTGAAGACAATTCGCTGGTTCTTGGGCCAGGATGTAACTCAGGCCTCGGTTCGGCCCCTGGCAGAGGCACTGCTGGTGGTATAGCACCTGGTAACACAGGACTTGGTGAGCAAAGATGCAACAATCTCTTCCTGATCCTTTCAGAGTTCACAAGCTATTAGTGAGTAATCTTATTTTCATGGTAACACAGTTACTTGCAGAAATTCAACAAGAATTTGTTTTCCCTGTAAGAAGACACAAGGGGAAAAACACTAGTTGCAGTACCAGGGCTATGAGCGCAATGTCCCATTTTTGGGCTAGCTAAGGAACTAAGGCGGACTCTGGTGTGAACAAAGCCCTCAGGAAGAACGGCCTGGCACCTTGGGTACGCGGCTGTTGATGAGGAGGGTGCCGCTGCACACACCCAGGAAGCTTGAGACACTCCATGGAGGATCAAGAAGAGAGTAACTCACCCGACCCACAGATACAGCAGACGGAATCTGGTGAAGCAACCTACTGGGCCTCCAAGCCTCAAGGACCTTTTTTGGTTCTTTTATTTCCTAAGACAGAGTCTCACTGTGTAGCCTAGGCTGTCCTCAACTTGTGACTCGTGACACCAGTCCCAAGAAACTTTTAAAAGTCCTATCTGAAATTCCACAGAAAGTCGCAACAAAGCAAACACCAGTGTGGTTCACCTATTCTTGCTGTGCTTATATAGTCAGGCTGCATTTTCAGAGGCTAAATTTATTTAGTCAGCAATTAAGCCTGACTTTGATAGATATGGGGAGCTGTGGGGAAGAAAAGCTCTTCAGGACTACAGCACACTGGCATTGTCACCACAGTCTGAGGTCAACTTGCCTGAGACCTGGACTAAATCCTGAGATCATTTCCTCCAGTATCTACTACCACCCTTCAAACTACGTCCAATTCTTCTCCTACCTGCCCAGGTTAGGATCACTAAAAATGGAAACTGCCCCTTTCCTATAAACTATAGTTGGACAATGGGTAAACACTTCGGGGCCCACTGCAGCCCCCACAGGGGACACCTTGTGACATTCCAGCTACAGATCAAAGGCATGGGTCAGAGGCTTCTGCCTGCCTCATCCACCTGCCACAGGCCCCATCTCAAGAAGTCCTGGATGGCTGCCCTCACTCAACACCTGCTGGGACACCCCACGCAGGACCCGGCTTCCGGCACCATGGGAAACTGCGCCCAGGTCTGACTTGGCCAGCTTACTCACGACCCACCACCTGCCCCTGGGCTGTGACACTTCAGGGAAAGGTTCCCAAGAGGGCAGTGGAGAGAGGCAAGAGACACGCGGCAAACGAGGTCTGTCTCAGAAACAAACAGTGGAAGCAGGGTGGCCATGGTCCCTGCCCACTTCCTCCTGAGCATGCTACAAAACCCAGGATGGCCAGTTGCTGGCCTTCTTCCTTTCCCCCATGAAGACCTTCCTGTAAAGAGGCCCAGGCTTGTACCCAAAGCTAGGGTTCAAAAAGCTTCAGATTCCCAGGTCGGGCATAGGGGTACACTCAGGAGGCTGAGGCAGGAGGATTCTGTGTGTTCAAGGCCAGCCTGAACTGCATAATGAGACCTTGTCTCAAAAAGACAAAATAAATAAAATAAAAATAAAAATCTTCAGATTCCCAAGCACTTTTGAGTTTTGTTTTGTTTTGCCAGAGTTGTTTTCTCTTCTTCTTCTTCTTCTTCTTCTTCTTCTTCTTCTTCTTCTTCTTCTTCTTCTTCTTCTTTTTTTTATTAATTTGAAGGTAGTAAAATACAACAGAACAGAATGGAACAAAGCCAATTGAGACAGTGCAGTGAAACTGGTACAGAACTTCACAGCAGGTTACCAGGATAACAGTAATAGGTACCATAGTATATCTTGTTATCTTCATAATAGTTGTTCTTTCAATCAGGTATAGCAAAATCAAAGGAAATACAGAATATTATAGAACTTACCAAAACAGAATATTGAATACAGCAATACCATTAATCAGGACAAAGCAAAACGGTGATAAAAATATTTGCCTTCAAACAGATGATAGAAGGAAATCCCCCTTATTTGCTGTATTGCATATGGTCAACCTCCCAAGAGATGCTCAGACTTCGGGCTCCCACTTGCTAATGGGGGGGGAACGGATGAGGGGATGGGATGGTGGATTCTCAGCCTGCTCGGTTTCCCAGGTGCAGATCTCAGGGGCACTTTTGAGTTTTGGAGCACTTAGGATTTTGAATTTCCAGATTAAGAATGCTTAACCAATACTCTATGTAACTATCCCAAAATCCAAGTCTAGGTTTTGCAATCTTAAGCATTTCTGGTCAAGCATCTTGGGTAAGAGATACAAATTCTCCTGGAGTTTTTTTGTCTCCATGCTGAAGGATCCTGTGTCATGTAAAATTTGTATCTATAAACTTGTTAATTATCTGTTGTGGCAAGGAACCCTGGACTCAAACTTTGTGGGGCTCCCAGGGAACAGCTCCCTGTCAGGCTGGCCTCTGGACCATGAAGACAGCCCATCCTGCAGCAGGAGGAGCACACGCTGCAGGGCTGAGGGCTGAGGGCGCTGAGGCTGCCCCTGCTACGACACTGGCACCCAGAAAGCACATGGTCCTGGCCCAACACTATGCCCTTCCCAGCTGACTCCAACCCTGAAGTCCTCTGGGGCTGGTGACTCCTGGACCTAACTGAAAGCTGAGCAGCTGCATCAAGAGGAAGGCTGAGCCCACACCCGGGCGGTAAATGTGGTGGGGACCTGCGTTCTGGCAGGGCTCTTCCTTACAACCAGGCTCCCTGCCCAACCTCCAGCATTTGCAGAGAACAGTGCAGGGAGGCAGCAGGCAGAATGGCCAGTGGAGAACTGCTGGCTGCTGCCCAGGACCCAGGTGGCTGTCTCCCAGCATCCAGACAGGAGAATCAGCAGCCACTACCGGGAGCTCTGGGGGGGCTTGTGGGGACGCTGGCTAGAAAGACCCCGAAGGGGTCAGTCTGTCCTTCCAAGTGCCATCCGCCTCAGGCACCTCTCCCAGGTAGGAAGGGACCTCCTCCACCTGACCCTGCACAGGCCATGCAGCCTGGGAGTGAGGCCTCCACCCTGCAGGCCACCCGCACATTAAGGGAAACAAACAGGCGAGGGGCTCAGCTGTGAGGGCTCGGGCTGCACGGAGCTTCCCATGGAGTCCTCAGCTATTCCGCAGTAGAAGAGGGGGCAGGAAGGCCGAATGAACCCCACCAAGACTCTGGCACCATTAACGGAGCCCCCTCCTACCCTGCCGGCCTCGGCTGCCCTCCCCAGCTTCTGAGCCTTCTCACCTTAACGCTGAGCTACCCCCGGGCGCCCCATGCCCCATTCTTCACGCCTGTCCACCCCACCTCCCTCTCTGGAGCTGAGGCGGCTCCGGCAAGGTCTTCCAAGGAAGTCCTCAAGGGATCCTGGGTCCCCTCCGGCTGAGGGCGGCGGGGCTCACAGCAACAACTCCAGCCTCCCAGTGGCCGCCTTGCAGGTCGGGTTGTGGGGTGAGCGCAGCTGCCCTCCCCGGCACCCCACCCGCCTGCCTAGATCTGAGCAGAGGTATCATTTTGAGTCCCAGAGGGAGCAGCACCAGCTCCCACCAGGATGCGAGGCCGCAGGCACTCAGTGACTCTCACACGCCAGGCCGGGCTGCGGCTGCTTGCAGTTTGCTTTGCGCCGGTCAGGAGCGCCGGGAGGGAAGGTGTCCAGCCTCCCGCCGGTGACTGGCTTCTGGCGCGCCTGCTTGCTGCAGGCTGCCCAGCGCACAGGGCGGGGTGGGCAGGCAGGGCGGCGCCCGGCCAGGCTGCTGGGCGTCTGGGGGATCCCGGGCAGGGAGGGAGCCGGGTCTGTGGGACTGAAGCTGCGCCCCCTCCCTCGGCCCAGCCCCCCGGGCCGGCGGACTCTGCTCCGGGGACTCCGAAACAGAGGCCAAGCACGGGACGGCGGGCTTACCCGAGAGGCAGCAGCCAGCCCACCAGTGACATGGTTGGACCTTCGGGAGACCTGAGGGAAACGGGTGGCGAAGGCGTCGGCCTGGTGGGACTCCACGCTGCCCCGACGGGCGTGGAATCCAGCCGGGGGCAACCGCGCTCGCCCGCGGCTACTGGGCGTAGAGGCAGGCGGCCTGGGGACCCGAGGGCGGGCGGCCCGCCACAGGGGTCCGCTGTGCGCGGGTACGGGGACCCGGGGCCTCCCGGGCCGGCTGAGCGCCGATAAACGAAGGCGCCCTGGGCGTGGCCCGCCCGCCTTCCGGCCGGGTGCCCCAGCGCGCGGCCACAGGCGGTGGAGACTAGCGCGCTAGGGACCCGGGGCCCGTCTGCAGAGCCCGCAGCACCCGACCGTCTCTCGCCTACACCACGTGCCTGCGCACGCGCGGACGCGCTGCCTGCCGGGTAGGGGCCGACGCGGGGCGGGGCGCCCGGTGCCACGCCCTTCTACCAGACAAGGCCCCGCCCGTCGCTCAGGCCCCGCCCCGAGGCCCCTGCCCGCCAGCCTACTCCTGGGTGCCAGCGACTGACCGCAATGCAGTCCCTGGCTCGGAACCCGAGGAGTCGAGGCCTTCCTGTTTGGGTCACCTCTATCGGGGCTGCTCGCCCGCGCCCAGTCGCAGGTCTGCCCTCTGCCACTCGGGACAATCGAAGACTCCTGCTCCGCAGCGGCTCCCTGTACCCGGTGCGCCCTGGGCGGCGCCTCTGGGGGCAGCGGATTGGGGTGAGGCACAGGGCTGATGTTTGGCGCAGTCTCCACAGCAGCTGGAGGCAGAGGCGCGCTCTGCCGCCCCCCGCCGCGACAGGGACCCTTTGGGGGAGGGACCCCAAAATGTTCCAGCCAGACGCCTGAGGCCCAGGGCTGACCAGCCGTCCCCTCACTTGACCATCAGGATTCAGTGCCTGCCCTCTTGTCCTAACTGCCGGGTCCACTACCCCTTCTCCAAGCCCCAACTCCCCACTGCCCAAAGAGGAGCTCAGAGAGGCCCCTGAAGTCAGCTGTTTTGCAGCAGGCAGTGGGGAGGGCCAAGGGAGTCCTGCGGCAGCAGGCACCAAAGGCCCCTGGGACTTGAACCAAGAGACCAGAGAAAGAGCTGACAGGCAAGACACAGAAAAAGCCAACTGCATAAATGAGAAGCCTTCCCCAGCTCCAACAGTGTATAGGATAAACAATCCAAAAATGGACACCCCAAATGAATAGACACTCCTTAGAGGGAGAAATAAAAACACAGGGGCTCAGGAGGCCCTAGTGGGTCTGCAGCTCTAAGCTGCTCTATGAGCCCCGTGAAGGCCAGGAGGGCACAGTGCCAGCTGGGTGCTGTGTGCCCTTCCTGGGAAGAGGCCAACAGTGTGGCCCCCTTTTATAGATGTTCAAGGAGAACCCAGCTAGACTTGGAAGGTGCCCCTGTGACTCCTAAGGCCTAGGGGTCTCTGACTGGGCCTCCACACATGTCCACTGCTGAGTTTGTTGGTACCCAGTGTATGCAGGTGCTGGGCCAGGTACAGGGAATGGTAAAGCAGATGAGAGCTGTCTCTGGCTGGGCATAGTAGCAAATGTCTGTACTCTTCACCCTGAGGGAAGCGGGTAAGGATGTAGCTTAGGGATAGAGCACCCCTGGGTTTGACCTCCAATGCTACCTTCCTCAAAAAAGCAGCCTCCGAGTGGGAGACTGGTTCAGAGGCTGGATGGGACAAAGGGGCAAGGTGGCAGCTGGTCTTCTTGGGGCAGAGTGAATGGCATGTGTGGGCATCTGAGACACAGACTGCGGTGGTGCTGGGGAAGAGCAAGGAGGCCGTGCGGCTGGGTTGGGGTGGGGGTGGCAGCAGGACCTGTGCAGGGAGGCATGGGCAGGGCCACTGAGGGTCACCGTTGGGGCACACTGTTCGGATCTGGTGATATACAAGGGTGTACCTTTCTGGCAGGACCCGGGCTTGTTTCCTAGCAGCTTGAGCTGCAGGCTCTGGTACCCAGCCCTCTGCCCCCTGCACCCTAGGGAGCGTCTCCGTGGTTTCTGGTCAAGATGTCAGAGGCCAACTGCAGGGCCTGCCCAGGACCTGAGCACAGAGGGCCTTGCAGGAGCCTGGAATGACCTGAGCAGCACAGCAGGTGGGACCAGGGCTGCAGTACAGGCTGCCTGCCACAATCCCCGGCATGGCTGCATGGGCAGCATGAGCAGAGGCAGAGGAAAGCCAGCTTGGGTCTCCTGTGCCGTCCTCAGGACTCCGAGCAGTGCAAGCAGGGCTTGACAGTCACCTGGAGAAGGCGGCCAGCTGGGGCCTCCAGGGCTGGGAGTGGAGGGGAGGCAAAGCTGCCAGGGCTTCTTCCTGGGGCTGGCTCTGGCCTTGATGCTGCTGATTCTCTATTTGTCTAGTGGGCCCTACTGTGTGTCAGGGGCTGGGATACATTCATTGGGTGAGCACAGTTCTCCCCTCAGCACCTCAGGACTTGGAGGCTAAGCATAATGTTAGTACCAGGGCAGAGGTCCTCCCAGGGGCAGGACCAGCATGTGCAAAGGCTCTGGGGCCAGAGGCAACCATAACACAGTGTACTGTGGTGTGAAGATGTTGGAACCACGTCCTGCTGCCTATCAGGCACAGAATAAGGGGCCTCAGTGTCTTCTCAGGAGTCGGGTGTATGTGTGTGATTTGTGGTCACTCCCTATCCTTCACAACCTGGCCTGCCCTTCCCTGAGGCTTGCTCAATCTGCTCCCTAGTAGGACAAAGCCCCGTCCTTCCTTAGGCCTTCCTAGGCAGGCTCAGGCTTGGGCAACAGGAGAATTCAGTGCAGAAGGGAAGACAGGCTGATCAGAGTCTTCTGATTCAAGTCTGAGAGTTCCTGAGACACCACCACTGACCTCAAGATGCCCCACCCATCAGGATGGACAAGAAGCCTTGGCCATCACACAAGACAGCCCAGAGCAGTTGCGGGGCTGCAGCTGAGGCTTGGGAGACACTTTTCTCTAGCTTGGTGCTGCAACTTCCTGGGATGGGGGTGTTTACCGTTTCTCCTTCTATGTCAAGAGTCTACTGTACTTGTTGCTGTGACCAAACTACCTGACATATATTTCTCCTTTTTTTAAAATAGTTTTTTATTTTGTTTTGTTTTTTGGTACTAGGGATCAAACTCAGGACCTTACACTTGCCAGGCAGGCACTTACGTCACTGAGCTATGTCCCCAGCCCTGCTCCTTTTTTTTTTTTTTTTTTAAGAATAGGTTTATTTTGGTTTACAGTTTCAAATGTTTCAGTCCATAGTAAGCTGACTCCAAGAGAGAAACATCATGACAGAGGGTGTGACACAAGAATGCTGCTCACCTCTAGGCAGCCAGGAAGCAGAAAGAGCAGGAAGAACCATAGTGGAAGGGGACAAGGAGTATATAAAGTCCCCAAGATCACATCCCCCGACCTACCCAGACATACCCAGAAGTGGGTTTCACTAGTCACCTAATTACCTCTCAAGCTAATCCAGTCAACAGTCGAGATTAACCATCGCCCTCTCCACGTGGTTGGCAGTGAGCAGGGTGCTCTTGACTTGTGATTATGTGGGTTCCACACATACTGCTCTTGCAGTTCTCAGCCAGGCCCTTCATCAACCAGGAAGGCACAGGACATCAGGCCTTGCTTGGTGCAGATGTGTGCTGGGCATGGGGACTGGGCAGAGCCTGTTAGCCCATCCTCTGGGGCCAGGCCAAGGCCAGCCGATGGCCCTACAGTTGGTCTGTGGCAGGCTAGGTCTGGAATTCTGCAGAGGTACTGTGGACACCTCTGGTCAATCTCTTCCTATATGGTGTCTTCTTTGAGTTTGGGATACAAGGTATAGATTAAGGCTCAGTACCTGGGAAGGGGGCCTGAGGGTGACCATACCAGGCCTGGCCAGCATAGCCTTTATGCTTGTTCTTCACCTGTCCAGTGTGGCTGCCAGGGGGGAAGACTGTGCATGGAGGAGCTGATGGTAGGGGCCATTGGATGGCCTCCCTGGATGGACACTGGGGCCATCTTTTCCCCTTAGCTTTCCTCAGCTGTGCTCTGGGGCCAGTCCAACCAGCTCACCTCATCCTCACCTTAGTCACAGCTTCAGTAATGGAGTCTGAGCGAAAGTCTTCCTTCTTCACTCTCTTTTTTCTTTTCTTTCCTTTCCTTTCCTTTCCTTTTTTTTTCTTTTCTTTTCTTTTCTTTTCTTTCTTTCTTTCTTTCCTTTTTTCTTTTGAGATGAGGGTCTTTCTGTGTTGCCCAATTGGCCTTGAATTACTGGGCTCAAGGGATCCTCTTGCCTCAGTTTCCCAGTTACTGGGACTACAGGCATGCATCCCCATGCCTGGTTTCAGGACGTTCTTTCTTTAAGAGTGGGGAAGTAGAGGTGCCCAGAAGGTGGTGCTCCATGGCTCGTCCCTATAGCAACGGACGGGGATACTGAATGGAGACCCTGACACTGCTGGGACAGGGAAACGTGGCACTGTGAGCTCCATGAGGACTGCTCAGCCTGGCTGCAGGGTGGGCGCCCATCTCTTTCTCAGCTCCTGGGTGCCCAGGGAGGCTGCCCAAACCACTGTCCTGCTGAGGTGCTGCTGACTCTCCTCTGGGCCATGGCTCTTGTTGGGAGAAGGTGCCTGGGAGTCACAGGCTGGGGGCACCCATGTGGCCTCTCCCTTGCTGTGTGACCCTGTAGGGCAGCCTTCTGCTGCTACTGGCATCAGCAGACAGAGGGGACTCATGGTGGGCAGGGAGGCCAAATGTCAGTGTCCATGAGAGTTCCCAGGGGAAAGAACGACGAGAAGATAAAAAAATAAAGACAGACAGAAAGCTGGGGTCAGGTGAGGTCCTGTCTCCAGATGGGAGCAAGCCACCGCTCAACCACTGCCATGCATTTATTTATACACTTGTCACACCACGCCCCTTTGCTTAACCAGCGTTCTGGGGCTGGAGCACCTGTTCCCTGCCAGCACCCCATGCCCTCAGGGCGTTTCTCAGGCGCTCCTGTGTGTGCAGTTGCGCTTTCTGCTCCACACGTGTAAATGATCACTAGCTCAGTGGCTCCCAATAGGAGCTGAGCTCAGGCCCTTTTCCTTTGTGCAGTGTTTGGAGTGGTGTTGGGGCTGCAGGCCATGGTGTGGGCTCAGGACACGGAAGCGAGGAACAGGCAGGTTCTTCTGCATAGTAAGAAACAGACACTGGAGTGGGAGAGATTGTTGCTTGCACAGTGCACAGAGGCTGGCCAGGCCTAGGTTTCTGCCTGAATGCAGTCACTGGCAGGGAGGACATTGGCAGGGCCATCTCTGCTGGAGAGTAGACACCTTCCTTATTTGGCTCTAGACTGACAGTGGCTGCAGGCTTCCTGCAGGGTGAGGGAGAAAGGTGGGGCTCGAATCCTAGCACTCATCTGCCATGGCTGAGCCTTTCCCTCTCTAGATTGGATGATGGGGGACCCGCACACACAGGCTCTCTGTCATCACTCAGAGTCACAGCTTGTGTCTGGGTGTCACACCAAAGCCTCATGTGCTCATAGGTGGGGCTTTGGGCAGTGGCTGGGTCATGCACGTGTGACACTAGGATTGAGGGTGTGGGGCACCAAATTGATTTAGCACAGATCTGAGTATGGATAATGAGAGCCACACCATGAACATGGATAGCACCACACAAAAGGTTTGTAGTCTGTGAGGGGTAAAAGGGAAAGGAAGGTTTGCTGCTTCCTGCCCACCCTGCCGAGAACTCTCTCCCCTCTGCAATGCCCCTCTGCCAGGCCACCCTCCCTTGGAGCCAGCTGATCATGGACTGAAACCTCTACAAACTGCAAGCCAAAATAAACCTTTCCTCCTTTAACTTGTGGGTGTCTGGTATTTTGTCTCAGCAACTAGAAAATAACTAGGACACTCAGTAATTGTGAGTGTCACTGTCACTGTGCTTTACCCCAGCCACAGGTATCTGGGGATTGAGGTAGGAGCCCCTCGGTCGGCTCCTGGAGGTGGTGTGTTCATGACCATGACCATGACCGTATGGGCCAGCTTGCTGCTCTTTGCCTCAGAACCAAAGGTTCTTTTTCCCTGAGCAGTAGCAGCTCCCTGACTTTAGCAGTAGCTGGTGACTCTTAGATGGTGGCATCCACTGCGGAAAAAAGTAAGATAACTAATTAATGTTTAGCAAATGCTTACTCTGCCTGTGTGGGTGCTTCGCGTGGTGAGATGAAGTCCTGGGGCAGTGGTGGCTAGTCACCTGTCTGTCCTTCCATTTCTTTGTGTTTGCAGTGCTCAGACCAGTGCCTGGCGCACAACAGGTGCCCAGCACAAGTTAGATGCCTTCACGGTTAGAAATAGTTTAATCGATTTACTTGGTGGCTCAGTAAGAGCTCTCAGGGCAGAGATTGTACCTCACACCCCACAGGATCCCACATGACTAAGACACAGTCGGCCATATAGTAAGCCTTTAATAAATAGGTTTAATAGAAGTGAATTGTGTAATAAAAAATATTAAAGATTTCCAGATGCGTCAGCCATAGTGGTGCACCCCTGTAAAGCCAGCACTCAGGGCGCTGAGACAGAAGAATTACCATGAATTCAAGGCCAGCCTGAGCTCTGTAGCAGGTTTTAAGGCCAGCCTGAACTGCATAGTGACACCTTGTCTCAAAAACTAAAAGATTAAAAAAAAATTCCAGCCAGAAAAGGTAAGAAGGTCAACAACATCATACCCCAAAATACAACAGAAAACCTGGACAGACCCGTGAGGAACAAGTACCTCAGTGCTCTGGATTTCAACCAGAGACGCTGAACAGTCAAGAAGTGTTTATGCACCACGAATACTGCGCCTCAGGGTAAAATCCAAAATTACTCAGCGGAAAAGAATCAGGAAAGTCTCAATTCACACTGAAGTGATAACCAGTCAACGCAAACACTGAGATAACACAGATTTCAGAATTATTCAGTAAGATTTTAAAGCAGCTATTGTCAAAAGAGGCACCACCAAACAGCTGCGAACATTTGTATAAATCAAATGAGAGTCAGCCTTGTACGAAATTCAGTATCCAGGCATGATAAACGCATTCAGCAAAGCAGAAACAGCAAAGAACAGCTTTGGTTGAGTAAAGGGACTGCAGGAAGTATTCAGAGCAATGCTGTGCTCCCCACAGCCCCCCAACCCGGAGCAGGAGTGGACCACAGATGTTCACTCTTGCTATTATCTCAGGAAGTCTTAATCAGCAAAATAAAGCAATGAAAACGCGTGAGAGGCACACAGGTTGTCTGTCGCTATTCACAGACAACACGATGGCAGAGAATCCCAGTGACTGCGAAGAAGCAAGCTGGGTGGGTGAGGTTAGGAAGATGGCACAGACAACACAGAAACATGAATTTTGTTTCTGTAGCCTTGCAACAGACAAAAGAAGAAAACAATTTAAATGACATGCTAATTAAAAAAAGAAGGGGACACAGTGCCTGGAGTGTCAGGCTGTGTCCAGGAGTTGTCAGCTCTGTGACCTCGTCTACCTTCAGGGACTTGATTTATAGGTTTCCTGTAATCTCAAGGAAAACCTTAGATTTTTGAAAGACAAGTAGATCCTAAAATTAAGATGAAAAGATCAACAAACTAGAATCATAAAACAATTTTAAAAAATAAGAATATAGTTGAGCGTGGAGGTGCCTGCCTGGAATTCCAGCCATGAGAGGCCGAGGCAGGAGGATCAGCCTGAGTTCGAGGCCAGCCTGGGCTACATAGCAAGACCCTGTCTCAAAAAACAAAAACAGAAAACAAGAGACAATATGACAGTGAAGATCTCTGGTTGTCTAGTTTTGAAATTTGTGTTTTCTTATGTCCCGTTCTGTTCTGTTTTGTTGTGTTTAATTTTACCCCCTTTAAAATAAAATTTAAAAATATATATATAAAAAAAAGAGGGGAAAAGAAAGTGCTCTAAAGGATATAACTGCATGTGTGTTTAACTGTGTAAGATAGATGACCATATTACTGTTTTTGTTAGATTGTTGAGCAGAACTGTTAACAGTCTCACTGTCTGAATGTCTGCTTTGTATGCTTTGATTTTGTAACTTGAACAACTATTTCCAATGATGACAGTATGTAACTTATCAAGTGGCTATTTCTTAGTGTTTTTGTTTTTGTTTGTTGTTCTTTTATTTTTTGCCTTTGGAATTCTGTATTGTTGCTACCCTTTTTCTGTTTTGTTGGGTTGTTTTCTTTTTTGTTTTTTTCTCTTTAAATAAAGTTTAAGAAAGTAGAAAAACAGAAAAAAACAAAAGAAAGAATATAGGGAAATTGTACTTTTCCAATTTGGGGGGTGGGTACTGGGGATCAAGCTCACAACTTCATGCTTCCCAGGCATGTATTTTTGCCACTGAGCTATATCCTTGGCCCTACTTTTCCAGTTTCTAAAGTTGAAATAAAATCCACAGATCATAAAATCAACTATTCCGACCATGTGATTCAGAGTCCTTACAGTAGGTTCACAGGCCTGGTGCTGTCACCTCAGTGGAGCTCCAGGGCACTTCCTTCACCCAGGGGAATCCTGTCCGTTCCCCTCTCGTAGCCTCTGGCACCCAGGGATCTGCCTTTTCTGGATATTTCGTACACGTGAAATCATACTCAGTGACCTTTCGTGTCTGGATTCATTGAGAAACTGAAGGTCATGAAGATTTATGCCTGTGTTTTCTTCTTTCTTGCAACAATTTTATAGCTTTATTAGCTCTTTGATCCATTTCTAGTTGTTTTTTAAAATACGTGGTGTGCAGTAAGAGTCCTACTTGCTTCTTTTGCATGTGGGTAGTCCTCCCAGCACTATTCCTTTCACGTAGAGCTGATCTTAGGATTTGGTATAGAACAGCAATTTAACACAGCATGACGTTGGTGAGGTGAAAACACGTTAAGTCAGCAGGGCGTTATGGCACACATCTGAGATCTCAGCATGTGGGAGACTGAGGGGAGAATTACAAGTTTGAGCCTAACCTGGGCAACTTAGCGATTTAGCAAGACTCTGTTTCAAAATAAAAAAGGGCAGGGGCCAGATGGGTTGGTGCCTGCCTATAACCCCAGCACTCAGAAGGCTGAGGCAGGAGGATTGCTGCATGTTCAAGGCTGGCCTGGGCCACACAGGGAGCCAGGCTCACCAGGCTACACCATGTGCAGCCTGGACTACATAGCGAGACTCTGCTTCAAACAAACAAACAACAAAAAGGGCTGAGGATGTAGTTCAGTGCACAAGCCCTGGGTCAATCACAGATAATACCAAGGGGAAGGGCCCAAAAATGCAATTTAAAATCAGTCAAGGGTTTGAATAGACATTTCTGCAAAGAAGATTGTTTTAAAAATTTTTTTTAAATTAAAAAAAAAATAAGCACATGAAAAGATGTTCAATATCATTAGTCACCAAGGAAATGCAAATCAAAACCACAGAGAGCTACCTCCTCACACCTGCTGGAAAACTAGGAAGTAGCGCCGGGGAGGGGTGGAGAGCAGGGATCCCGCTGAACTGCAGGGAGCGTTAACTCTGAGACCACCTGCGAAGGCACAGGATGATTACATGGGGAGACAGTGACTTCATTGGCCGAGTTGGGGACAGCGCCTGAGGGTGGCTTCCCAACGTGGTCCTGCAGGCGGCAGAGTGGAGCACAGAGGTCCAGATAGGGGACAGGCTGGGGTGCAGGGCCTCAGTGCTGGTGCTGGGCATCAGCAGAGCAGCTGCTGGCCAGGCACTGCCTTGGGGCATAGCATGTCAACACACATGGAGTGGCGTTTTCTTTTTTGTGGTCCTGGTAAGTGAATCCAGGGCCTTTGGTCTGTGTTACTCTAAACTATATACCCAGCTTTTTGTTGTGTTATTCCATTTTATTTTATTGAGTCAGGGTTTTGCTGAGTTGCTAAATTGCTGAGGCTAGGCTCAAAGTGGCAGTCCTGTCTCAGCCCCCAGTTTTAGTGGCTTTATTTATTTTTTGAGACAGGGTCTTTCTATACAGTTCAGGCTGGTCTTGAACTCACAGTGATCCTCCTGCCTCAACTTCCTGGATTCTGGCATGTGTCACCATACCTGCTTGCTTTAAAATATGGTGTTTTGTTAATCAATTTGCATGGTCCAGAGTCCAGCATGGTTTCACCTAGGTTGGTCATGGTCTCAAAAGGGCACAATCAAGGACTGTGGCTTCTTTCTGAAGCTTGGGGTCCTCTTTGTAGGTCACATGGTTTTTGGCAGAATTTCTTGTTGGCTGACAGCCCTGGACCCCGCTGAGATTCTCACACTGGGCAGGAGCATCCTGCTGTCTCATCTGCCAGGACAGTCTTGGGTAATGTGAGCCTCACAGGAGTGACGCCAGCCACAGGCTCCCTTGGTGTGGGGGGTGTGAGTCACTGAGGGTCACCTTACACTGAGTCCACCACGGTTAGAGTAGAGCAAAAGCTAGGAGTGATGCAGTGCTGGGCAGCAGTGGGCCTGGTCAGCATGATCTGGCTTCCTTACTGTTATTATTTTTGGAGAAAGGACTGTAATGCCTACTCCAGAGCCATTTGACAAAAGTTCCAACCAAGCCCAGTGGAGACCTGCAGAGGAAACCAGGCTTGAGGGGCTCAGAGGCCACCTTGTCCCTTGCACACAGACCCTCGGACAGCATGAGCCAAGTCCACACAGGACCCTGGCTGAGTGGCCTGCTAACGTGAGAGCCAACCTCCTTCCAAAGAAGTAACAGAATCCAGAGCCTCTGCATGGTGTGGTGATTCAGTTAAGACAGAATGAGAGGAAATTCAACCCACAGTCAAGGAAAAAGGCCAGATCCATGTCTTCTGGTTGGGGCGGGGCTCCCCGGCACTTTGCAGTAGCTGCGGTAACTCATTGAGGGAGGAGAGGCCAAGTGTACTCCTTCTACAGTGCTTGGAAAGGGCAAGGGCCCGCACACGCTCCCCCTTTCCTCTAGGTGGTTGGTGGTATGGGGAGTCCTTCTAAGTAGTGGGCCTCTGGATCCGGTCCAGCTGACTGGGCAGAAGCCTCCTTTGTAGCACATTCTAGCTCATCCCAAGGAGGGGAGCTTTTGGAAAACTCCCTAAGGAGCCTCAGACATCGCCCCCCACCTCCTCTGCGGCACCCCCCCTTTCCCACCCACTCCCCCTTCGGGGAACCCCAAGGCCAAGCCTGTAGGAAGGGAGACAGGCCCAGGGCTGGGGCTGTGGGAACCTCTCCTAACTTGCCTTGGACGGCTCTGCCTCTGGTGAGCCCTGAGGGGCCACCCTCATCCTCTGCTGGACCTGGACAGAAAGACGTGTCCTCTCTGGGTGCTTCGGTGCTCTGTGACCCGGGAGCTGCCCTCCTTGAGTCTGAGAGGTCGACCCCTCCCACTCAGAGACACTATGTCCTGTCTGCCCCCAGCCTCAGCCTGCAGCGGTATGAGTGGGGTCCCCACCCCGCAGAAGCTGGGGTCCTCCCTGGGTGGTTGGAGGGAGAAAGCAGTCGGGCAGCACCTCCTGCTGTCGCTGTCGGAGGAGGTGTCAGGGAGGAGCCGCCTGCCTGCGGGCTGCCTCTCACCATGGCAACGGCTCCCTGCAGGCGCCCCCCCCCCTTTCAGGCAGACTCTGGTGAGCCTCAGCCTGGCTGCTCCAACTGGCCTGGCCTGCCTGTTGCCTGCCCCCACCGCAGCTTCTCTGATTTGGGAAGACGTGACCTTGCTTTTCTAAGGGAAGCTGCATTGGCAAGAGCACTTTCCTTACCAGGTGGACAGTTCAGTTTGCTGCCTCAAGGGCTGGCTTGGTCTCCTGGGTACCCTGCCTTGAGAGCCAGCCTCAGAGGCTGCCGCATGGGTCCCTGGGGCTCAGGAAGGCTGGCAGAGTGGCCCTCTGCGGTTTCAAGGCAGTGATGGTCTAGCCAGGGCGAAGTCAGGGACACCAGCCCGATCCTCCCGGTCACAGCCCATCTGGGTCGAGGGCTCCACCTGTGGGGCAGTGGCTCCCAGGATGCCACCAGGCTGAGGCTGTAGGAAGGCGCAGGCACAGGTGGTTAGCTATGCATTCACAGGCTATTATTAACCTGACAGTGACATCACCAGCAGCCAATGGGAGGTGGTTTTATTTCCAGGGCTGACAGCTTGAGAATGGTTAATTTTAGCTGGGTCTTCATTCCCAAGGCTCATGAAACTCCACCCAGTTGGAGGCAAGGGGACAGGAGGCCTGTGTCTCCCCAAACAGTCTGATGAGCCCTGAGGGCTCCAGTAGGGGGCTGAGGAGGGGCAGAGCTTGTAGCCTTGCTTCCCAGAGGGAGCCCTGGTTGGCTTCTCCCAACCCTTATGCGTGGCAACTCCCTGGGCCACAGCAACCAGGAACTCAGATGCAGAAAGAGGACTGGCGAGGATGTGAAGCAGAGCACAGCCACAGGACGACCTCAGACTTCTATGAGGACGTCGCCTGGCTCAAACCTTTCGAGCTGTCTACTTGCTGTTTGACCTTAGGCAGGACGCTTGGCTTCCTGTAGCCCAGCTGCCTCCCAGGGTACAGGAGCCTCGGGCCCGCCTAGGGCACTGCTGCCTGGGTGAGCTTACAGCGCTTGGCAACCGAGACTGTTACTAATTAGCATGTAACGCTGTTATTCAGCATCACTTAGTACTTAATAGTTCAAGTATTATTATTACCAAGTAATTAGTAGTCGTGTTAGTCTCTTCTGTGCTACTACAACAGAATGCCTGTGAGCAGGTGATTTAGGACTGACAGAGACAGTGCTCGTGGCCCTGGAGGTCAGGCAGTGCAAGGCGACGGTGGCAGCACCATTCCTCAGCAGAAGGCAGGCAGCAGAGAGAAACCCCTCACACAGGCCCTCTACTAGGTGGAGGTGGTGAGGCTCTGGACCCAGATGCCTCCCAAGTGCCACATCTCCCAACTCCGTGGCTCTAGGATCAAGTTTCCAGCTTGTGAACTTGGGGGAAATTCAGACCACAGAGGTAATCAGGCAGGCACTAGGGATTGTTTAGTGTCAGTATCATGAGTTCTGATGGCTGGCGGGTAGTGGTTGCTAGAGCCCCTGGAAAGTTAGTTGCTTAGTACTGTGAACACCCGCACTGCGGTCTCCTCACGGAGCATCATTACCTTAGGTAGATTCGCATTCTGCGCGCTCCAAGTTCTCTACTGCTGACTGTGGGTCTCTCCAGCACATGCTGTGTCCTTGCCGACACCCTGACACCCTCTCCAAGGTCAGCGCACAGTGCTTCAAGGACACCGCCGCATCTCGCTACCAGAGACCATTCCTGGGGTGCACTCAGCACGAGTGAGCCCCCACCCTGGGCCTCCCCAGCTGACCGCTATCTAGACCCGCACAGAGGCCAGAAGCAGTGCTCAGAGCTGCAGAAGGAGGAAGTGTCCGCTCCAAAGCTGAGGGTGGCCCAGGGTCTTTTCTGCTGGTGGCAGCCCTGACTCGCTGCCCCTTCCTCCTTTCCTCTGGCCCACCCTGCTCTGGCCAATCACTGCACCTGTAACAGGCTGGCCTAACCTTCAGGCAGGGAGGGAGGCATGAAAAGTAGAGAGCTGCTCAGCAGCGAAGGGCGGTGCCTCCTGCTGTCTCACCAGGCATTTATTTTTAATTCCTGGCTCCCAGTTGACAGTATCAGCAGCACTCGGAAGTGCTGGATCATCCCAGAGGCCTGTCCTCCCTCTGCTTAGTGTAAAAGGCCTTTCTTTGCCCGAAGACCCTCCCCATGGGCCTGGGAGAACCCACTCCCCCACTGCTGGTGCTCTCACCTTTGCCCCCTCCTCCTTGAACCTGGGGGACCATCTCTGGGGGCTCCTCCTGGACACTGCTCTGTGGGTAGGCGCAGGGCCCGGACCTGCACCTCTGTGTCTGGGGGAGGGGACGGGGCAGTGTCTGCCATCGCAGCTCAATACACACCTCCTGAGGCCCCTGGCGCCCTGCCTGACTTATCCACCCTGCAGTGACAAAGAGCCAAGGCTGGCGGGAGATGGGGTGGGAGGGGGACGGTGAGAATTCCTGAGATGAGCAGATGGGGTCCTGGGAGAAGCTCTTGACCTTGGTCTTTGCATGACACACAGCTACCACAAACCCCTCCCTAAAGCCCGCTTCAGTGACCCTAGTCTGTCAAGACCCTCCAAGGGTGGAGCAGGCCTGGGGTTCAGCCTGGCAGACAGCGGGCCAAGGCCTGGGCTCCGGAACTGCTGCACCACACAGCCGCCTGGGAAGGCCCAGCAGCCCAGAGGGGTCTCAAGCATTCCCTACCCCTAGAGAGCGGAGCAGACTCTTTGGGGGGCCTCCGAGGAGCTGGCTGCCCTTCGGATGTGTTGACCAAAGAGCCATAATACAGGCACTGAGGACAGGGATCCCTGCACCCCGAGACCAGGGAGAGCTCTTCAGAGCAGAGCTCCGGCCTTCAGCCAGACGTGGGCCAGGTGGTCCTCGGCACCCCCGCCCTGTCTCCCCTCCCCCACCTGCCGGGTCCTGTGCCCGAGTCCCCCTCCCAGAGACGTCTTTTTGTGTTAAAGGTGTCTTCCTGCTCTCCAGGGGTCTCTCTGTCGCAGAGAACTCCCCCCCCCCCGCCCCCCGTGCCTGTCTGGCTGCTTCTCCATCCTGGCGCTCGCCCTCTGCGCCCTGCCCCCAGCTCCCGGCAGCGCCGCCGGCTTTGCTCTCGCGTCCACGCTCGCTCGGCTCTGGCGCCCTTGCTGCTCGCTCCCTCGCCGCATCCCCTGGCGCCGCGTCGCGCCCGCCCGCGCGTCCGTGGGTGCGCGCCCCGCATCCCGCGTCCCCGCGCCGCCGCCCCGCCCTCCCCGCCGGTACCGCATTGCCGTACTGCAGGGGCGCAGTGCACTGCGCCGCACCGTCAATAGGTGGACCCCCTCCCGGAGATAAAACCGCGGCGCCGGCGCCGCCAGTCCCTCTGCCTGAGACCGCGGCTCCGGGTAAGGACGTGGCCTGGGCCCTCGCTCCGCTTCCTGCACAGGGACCCTTCCCCGGGCCGGTCCTGGGGCGGAGAGCACTGCGCTGCGCCGCCGGGCTGGGGGCTGTGCCTGTTGCTTCCGGGGAGGTCCGGGAGGACCCCAGGGGGAACGGTGCGCTCGGAGGACCCCGTAGGCAGCGCTTGTTTACGCGGCCGCACCGGCTCCCGGCGCGCGGTGCCTCGCCGCTGTGACCTTGGCGCAGCCCAGGTCCTGCGGGGCTGGCAGCGTCGCCAGTGCTGGGCCGGTGGGGTCGGGCGCTGGGGGCGCCTGGGAACGCGGCCTCGGAGAGCAGAGGAGGGATCGGGAGAGGGTGAGTCGGGGGCTCGCGCCCGGCCTCCCCCCAACCCCCACTGCCTGCCCGCTGCGGGCTGCCCGGCTTTCCGCGCTGACCTGGCGCAGGGTTGGACAGGTGGGGCGGGTCCCCCTGCCCAGCTGAGGGCAGCTCCCTGGGCACTTGCTAGGGCGGCCTGGCGGCACCCTTCCTCCTCCAGCCGGAACGGGACCCCCACCTCCTAGCGATGCCGTCGGTCCAGCTCAGTACCGGGAGGCCAGAGCTATTCTGAGCCCTGGGCACCGCGTCCCCGCGCTCAGTGCCAGCCCGCGGGTGGGCATGAGAGGAAGATGGCGCCCGCGCTCCCTGGGGGGACAGCAGCGGACGGGGCGGGGGCTGTGGGGTGTAACCTCGGTGGGTGCCGGCAGCGAAAGGCTGGGAGGACAAGGCACCGGGGACCTTGCTGGTGACTCATCTTCCGCGGCTGTCAGCGCATGGGGCCTCGAGAGGCTTCTCCTTGCCATCCAGAGGGCCGCTGACCCTGCCACGGGGATGGGGGCTCCCGTGGTCAATGCCTGGCATTTACGGCAGACCCACAGCTTGGACTCATAGGTGGCGTGGGGGAACATGGGGCCCGAACTGGCATCTGGCTTGGTTAGGACAGGTCTAGGCTTGGGAGGGACCCAGTGTGGTGCTGGGCCCAGGACCCTAAGGCAAAGACTGGGCAGGTGGGCTTCCAACCTGTGCCAGATGGGCTCCCCTGAGCCTCCTCACTGGCCATCTCACCCATCACTGGCCCCACAGAATCCCTGTTCAGCACCCCCTCACCCCACTCAGAGCCCTCCTGGTGCCAGCCCCTTCCCCAGCCGGGCAGAATGGGCAAGGAGAAGACTCACATCAACATCGTGGTCATCGGCCACGTGGACTCAGGCAAGTCCACCACAACGGGTCACCTCATCTATAAATGTGGGGGCATCGACAAGAGGACCATCGAGAAGTTTGAGAAGGAGGCTGCTGAGGTGAGCCCCCTGAGCCCCAGGACGTGGCTCCATGAGGCACCCAGGCTGGTGCTGGGGCTGCCGCTTGCCTGAGCCCTGGGTGTGGGGCTTGGTTTACCTCCTCCAGAGCAAGGGGGGTGCATGACTTGGGATCCTGATGACAGGTGCTGGTGGAGTGGGGGCGAGGAGGGCAATCTCTCTCTGAGATTGTGCTTGGTGGGGGTGGTGTGGAGCTGCCAGGTTTGCCTGTGATGGAGGAGGGGACTTGCAAGAGGGTCACAGCAGGGTCTGGACTCTGCCATGGTGGGCCAGGGCTAGAAGGCCTTGGAGCTCTGTCCCCTGACCCGCCAGCTGGTGCTGGAGGTGACGCTGCCCTCACTTGTCCCAGGGCTGGGCCAGGGCTCATGGCTGCTATTAATAGCTGATTGATGGACAGCTCGCCTGCCAGCTCCATTTTCTGGAGCGACGCTGGGGAGGGCTGCTCATCTGGGATCGGGGTTTCGGTGGCTGTCTTGTTTCTCTGTGGCCAAGACCTATGGGTGGAAAATAGCCATGAGTGGGGTCTGCTCTCTGCCCTCCCCTCGTCCCTGGGCTCTGAGAGAAGCCTACTTGGGAGGGCCTGGGTGGCCTGAGCTCGGCTGGCTTTGGATGAGGGGATCCGTGGCCCCAGCTTAGGGGTACAGCTGGTGTCCTGGGGTGAACCTCTGCTTCAGCAGAAGCAGGGGCTGCCATGTGTGCCTAGGCTCAAAGCTGCACCTCTGCCTTCATAGTGGCAGGGGGAGGAGGCCAAAGGGTTGAGGGGTGCCAAGGCCAGGTCCCAGCTGGGGCCCTCCTGGGTAGCCCCTCCAGCTTTGGCAGGTTCCATAAAGGGCAGAGGCCACTGTCCTGACCCAGGCTGTGGGGGTCTCCAGACCAGGTAATTCCAGAGAGTGACCATCCTTGCTCTTGGGGAGACAGCCGACTCCTGCTGTGGTGGAGGTGGGAGCAGAGGTATCTCAGGGTTATCTCCTTGCCTTGGTAGGATATAGAAAGAGCTAGAAAGCCAGGCCCTCGTTGTAACCTCATTTGATCTCGTTTTTCGTTTCATCTTGAAAGGAAATAACACAGGGGTTTTTATGTGACAGCCTAAAGCCCAGTGGCTGATAAAGGGGAGCCCTGGCCAGGGGAGGGGAGCTTAATCACGTGGGGCAGCTTCCAGGCCCTCGCGCCACCTGCTGGTGGACATGTGCATTCGCGGCCATTTAGGAACTGGTGGGAGGCTGGCCCTGGGCATTGTGTAGACAGCCTGGGACCTGTGTCAGGGTGTCAGTAACTCAGTTCTCCAGGCGTGTTAGAGGTGTTAGAGCGATGGGCCAGAACCCAGGGCCTCAGAGGGGAGCAAGGGAGCTGGAGCCCCACTTCCCCTCACAGGTTGCTCCTCAGCTTCAAGGCAGCCCTGGCAAGCAGACTGCTGAGTCTGGGTCCTAACCTGAGCTATACCCCCACCCTCCAGATGGGGAAGGGCTCCTTCAAGTATGCCTGGGTGCTGGACAAGCTGAAGGCGGAGCGGGAGCGTGGCATCACCATCGACATTTCCCTCTGGAAGTTTGAGACCACCAAATACTACATCACCATCATCGACGCCCCCGGCCACCGGGACTTCATTAAGAACATGATCACCGGCACGTCCCAGGTGGGTGGGGTACAGCATCCTTATAGTGACATCAGGGCCAGGGCAGGGGACCCATTGGCTTGGTCATCGTGTGTCCTACCTGGCCCAGACATGCCCGGAGAACTGAGTTACTGACACCTCAGCCAGGCAGGAGCTCAGCCAGCCTGCGAGGCTGCCCAGCCACTGTCTGTCAGGGCCATCAGATGGGACAGTTGTGGATACACTGGCATGGCCTGCATAGACAGATGGATGGTTATGGCTAAACCTGGGCAGAAATGTAGACAGTCAGACTGGACAGTCAGACATTTCTGGGGCGTTCGCACAGACAGACAAAAGACAGATCCAAAGAGGTGGGGTGACTTGTCCAGAGCCACATAGGCTGCTGTGGCAGACCTGGTGCCCAGAACAAGGGCTTCCTCGATGTAGAGCCTGGTGAACAAAACCCCTACCAGCACCCTGCAACTGAGGTGGCCACCCCCTAGTCTCCATCCCCAGAAAGACTGGTCAGGGTCCTTCCCACATGTGGTGGGGCCCGGTGCTTACTGTGCCCCACCTGCCTGGCAGGCGGACTGTGCGGTGCTGATCGTGGCAGCAGGTGTGGGTGAGTTTGAAGCTGGCATCTCCAAGAACGGGCAGACCCGGGAGCACGCGCTGCTGGCCTACACCCTGGGGGTAAAGCAGCTCATTGTGGGTGTCAACAAGATGGACTCCACAGAGCCAGCCTACAGTGAGAAGCGCTATGATGAGATTGTCAAGGAGGTCAGCGCCTACATCAAGAAGATTGGCTACAACCCAGCCACAGTGCCCTTTGTGCCCATCTCCGGCTGGCATGGGGACAACATGCTGGAGCCCTCACCCAATGTGAGTGCTGGCTGGGGTGAGGGGTGGGAGGCAGGTAGGTTCTGCTCCAGGAGCTCAGGGCACTGGTTGAGATGAGGTACAGACAGGCTGAGCTGGGTTGTCTGGGTGCAGGGGTCCCAGCTTCCCTTGGTCCAACTGGGCTTGTATAAACATGGGTGGGGGAGGCAGACACCAGCCTCCAGGTGGGTGTCAGGGGCTAATGGGAGGCCTGTCCTCAGATTCAGGGACTCCACAGCTTCAGTTTGGCTGCTCTACTAAGCCAGCAGAAGCATGAGCTCTGTTTCCAGCCCCATGTCATCCTGGAGGGGCAGTGCCTGGCGGGTGTAGGTCCAGGTGCCTGGTTTCCAGGATCCCATGGGGAGGGGATTAATTTTTATCTTGCCTAGGCTGTGTCCTGGCCTGGACACTGCAAGGAGAGCAGGATTGTGGGCCCCCTGGCTGCCTCTCTTAGGGTCTGGAGTGGGGCTGGCTTTGGAAGTGTGCATATCCCTCGAGTGGTCAGGACTGGCTGTCTGCTGGTCAGCCATGGGTGTCAGGGTTGAGCAGCCTGCAGCCCCAGGACTCTGACTTGTGCAGGCTATAAGTGGAAACATTTTGCAGAACCTGGGACCATGTTCCTAGCATCCAGCCAGAGGAGATCCTGGCTCAAAAGGGTAGCCTCTGGGCTCTGGCCAGCTCTACAGCCACCCAAACTGAAGGAGGCTGTTTGGGAACTGTGGACTAGCCACACAGACCCCAGAGCCTGGTGGTCAGAGTCAGGGCCGGGAAAGGTGGGCATGCTCCCCTGCCCTCCCTATCTTGCTCGGCTGTCCTCCTTCCCAGGGGAGGCCTCCAGCCTGCACTCTCACTGCCTGACCTGCCAGGTGTCACGGGCCATCTGTTGACCTGGGGTGTCTGGGATTTGGCTGTGAAGACAGGGCAGGAGGACACAACACGTGGTCCCTGGGGCTCAACCTGCTTCTCTGTGTGTGGTGGGCTGGAGGGAGGCTGTGTGTGGAGAGGGTTCACAGCTGGCCTCTGAAGAGGCCTGGGCCGTGGTGGCTCCTGGGCTTGGAGACAGCATGGTGGCCTGCAGAGCTGCTGGGGCTGGAGCTGGGCCAGTGTCACGAGACCTGACCCTGCTGCTCCGGTGCTCGCCCTGCTCAGGCATCTGAAAGCAGCCAGAGTCAGCTGGCTAAGGGCTCAGAGCAGAGTGTGGGCAAGGCAGGGGGTGGGGAGATCTTTCCCTTTGCCTTTACTCTTCTCTGTGGTCTGTGTGAGGTTGGGAATGTGAGCTGTCGAAGAGGTGAGGTGAGGCCAAGTTAATAGCTCAGCACCTGGCTGGGGATTTAGCTCAGTGGCATAAGTGCCTGCCTGGCAAGTGCAAGATTGTGAGTTTGATCCCCAGCACAAAAAAATCCAACCAAACAAACAACAACAACAACAACAAAAACAAACTGAGCACCGGGAGAGGCCAGGGGCCTGGTCTCCTGGGTGGGGGGAGGTTGTGGGTGTTCCTGTGATCAATCTGTGCTTTCTCCCTTGACAGATGCCATGGTTCAAGGGCTGGAAAGTGGAGCGCAAGGAAGGGAACGCAAGTGGTGTGTCCCTGTTAGAGGCCCTGGACACCATCCTGCCGCCCACCCGCCCCACAGACAAGCCCCTGCGTCTGCCCTTGCAGGACGTGTACAAGATTGGTGGTGAGTGGGGATGTGCTGCTGCACCTGCTACCCTGCTGCGGGTGCTCCACCTGCCCCACTCCCCATCCTCACCCCTTTCCTGAGCTCTCCCAGGGATACCGCCACTGTCTACAGCTCTCTCCCCCATACCGCACCCCTTCTGGAGGACTCTCCTTCTTCCCTCTGAGTGTTCACAGCCCCATCCACCCACCCTCCCATCCATCTGTCCACTATTCACCCGCACCCACCTCCACTCATCCGTCCATCTGCTGGGCATTTGATGGGGTCTCCCTCTCTCATTTTTATTTTTTTATTTTAAAGGGGGTAAAACTAAACACAACAAAACAGAACAGAATGGGACATAAGAAAGCATAAATTTTAAAGCTAGACAACCAGATATCTTCACTCTCTGTCATATTGTCTCTTGTTTTCTTCCAAATGGTTGTCCATATCTTTGCATTTGGGGAGCTCATACTAAATAACATAGCCAATCTTTTCACAAGATGTGTAGTTCACTGGCTCCCACTTGC
>PVJX010013187.1:0-48100 GCA_004027295.1 Dolichotis patagonum
CCACCTCCACCGCTCCCACCGATGGGTGGTCTGGTCCTCAGTCAGCTGTGCAGGAGGCTGGGAGGAAGAGGGACGTAAACAGGGGGCCATCTGGTCCATCTTCCCGGCACCACAAGGAGCCTCGGGCACAGGAAACGAGGTCTGTGGCTCTTGGGCACAGTTACACAAACCAAGTTGGCACCCACCCCTGCTTTTGTTCAGAGACTTTTCCAAAGCCTCCTCCTGTACCCAACTCAGCCTGCCTCCCCGCTGGGGGAGGCACGAGGCTGGCTTCCTGGTCCGTGCCCTACAATGAGCTCATTCTGGAGAGGAGGCTGTGGCCACTGGAACGGGACCACCGGGCGAGCGAGTGGGCTGCAGCCCATCAACGAAAGCATGAATGGACCGTGGTGTCAGTGTTAAAATAGTCTCCCGGCCTCATCTTAATAGAGCCCCTGTCCGTCGACGGCTTTCATTAACAACCCCACAATTAGGGATGTGCGCTGATCAGCAAAGCCACTTACCTGAAATACACAGTGGTCAATGTTCTCTGACGTTTATTTATGAGAAAGCAAGAAAGAAAGTCTCGGCCTAGGCATAAAAATAGAGCAGCAGCACTCAAGTAAATTTGCGACTCTTCTCCCCAGAAGCCTCAGGTATCACCTATTTTGAGAAGAGTTCAGTCTGAGGTGATAGAGGAATTTAGCTTTGCAAGGAGCTTATTACTATCTGTAAAAATAGAACTAGCCCCTCAGCCCTGCAGTGCTGCTGTTGGTTCTGGGGTTTTGAGACAGGGTCTTGTTAGGTAGTTGAGGGTGTCACTGAACCCACTGTAAAATCCAGGCTGACCACCAACTCTCGGCTATCCTCCTGCCTCAGCCTCCTGAGTGCTGGGAGTGTAGGTGTTTACTGGAAGTTTAACTCAGGTCCTGTCCACTCTGCTTGAGACTTTTCAGTGAGCTCCTGCAGCACTTGGGATGGACTCAAACTGCCTCCATAGGGCCTGGCAGGCCACGGGGGGCCAACCTGATCCCTCCTGACCCTGAGAGGTGGGGGTCACCTGCTCTCTCTCTGGCCCTCCCCACTCACAAGATCCTTCCCGCAGGGCAGCCCGGCCACGCCTCCTTCCTTATGCGGAAACTGGTTCCTCTCATGGGCCAGGTCTTGGCCGGGGCGTTGTCTACACCCCCTTTCATTTCTGCCCCTGCGTAACATCTGTCAGACTCTTTGATGGCACATATTTAACTAAACTTTAAAGCTTTTTAACAGCAGCTTGCTCTCTCATTGGTAAATTCTGTTGAGGCCAGGAACCAGGTTTATTTTATTCACTGTTTTATTCCCAATGGACAATATAGCTACCAGCATATAGTAGCTGTTGAATAAACTACTATAGGCTGTTGAATGAATAATGAACCACTGTCCAATTCATTTGTACCTTGGTTAACCCTACCTCGAACTCCCAAGCCTAATTCAAGCCTCCCTCCCCCTGCATCCCCGTTCCCTGCCCACCACGGAGTCTTCCTGGGCTTCGCACTCTTCAGGGTTCAGAGACAGGAGCAGGGGCCGCAGACACCGCTGCGCCCCGGCAGGCACTCTGTTGACCCAGCCGTCAGGAGAAGCACCATCAGCACTCCTTCCACCGTGACCCTCAGAGGTCAGTTCCTCTCTTAGCATGCTCGGACGTCTCCCACATTCCCAGTACCACACGGACTAATAAAAAAGGGTACAGGCCAAGATTTTAGTGACAACCATCTTGTTCTCCATGATAGACTGGAACATTCCTCTATCCACCGTTATTTAAAGTGAAAACTACGTCCTTGGGAACGCACCGCTCCAGATGCCCCTGGGCTGCATCATGCATTTACTGATCCTCCCACTTAGGGTGTGTCACTGTCTGCCTGCACTTAGTAACCACGGGTCCAGGTGACAGTCCACTGTTCTCTGCTGGATCCCTGGGGCGGGACGCAGGCTCAATGCACGCTAAGTTGAGTCCAATACCTGGACTTGCTATGGGTGATACACTGTGTCAACTTGATAGGAGTTTAACTAGGAGACTCAGCGGGAGCCAGGGTCTTGCTTTGTAAATATCCTCATCCTGTGCAAGAGAAGGGCAGGGAGATTTTGTGGGTGCTACGCCCACCCTGGGGAGAGGGGTGGCCTGTGTACTAGATAAGGGAGAAGAAGAGGCTCGTTCCTGGCCCCCCTCTTTGCTCTGGCTGCTTTGCTGGCTGCTGCCTTGAACCATTGCCCCTGTGCAGTGCCACTCTGCCCTGGAGCCAGCTGAGTACGGACTGAAACCTCCACAAACAGTGAGCTAAATAAACCTTTCCTTCCTTCATTTTGGGTGTTGGGTGTTTTGTCCCAGTAATGAGAGAAAAGTAATCGAGACAACTTCTGGATCAAACATGATCAAACGAGACAATTCTTCCAAAATATTTTCCAAATTAGATAGGTTGGGAAAGGATATTCAAGAGTTCTTTCTGTTGTCTTCTCCATCTGCCCTTCTAATTCCCCACAGACACAAACCTAAACACCTCACCCAGGCCAATATAATTAAGAAGCAAGGACACAGCTGGGAAAAATCAGCGTTAAGAAGTGTGTTCTGCATGTGCATGAACCTATCTCGACAAACCCTTTAACTTCTCAGTGACATAAAACCCAAACGAACCCAGAAAAAAACTGAACGTGTGATTTATTATATTTAAGATTGGTCTACAAGGCTTAAATACATCTGTTGTAGTTAACAGCAAATGAATGCAACTTTACAAAATCGGTATTTCAGTACAGGGCTACATGTGGCAACTGTGCATTGGAAAACTAATATTTCCTCAACGCAGATACCCAGCCTGCAGCCCCACCGAGACGCTCCCACTACACTCTGAAGCTGCAATGTTTATTACAAGCTTTACTTGGACCGCGAGGCTACCTAAATCAAGAGTTAGAGAGAAACAGTGGACGACTCATTCAGGCTTAATACGTCCGCTCTGATGCAGGATTAAAATACTAAGGTGTTCTTTTCTTAAATGTCTTGGTTCAAATTAATAAATACAAACACAATATAAAAATATACACCAGGTGCTAAGGCCGTGCCGCGCGTGGCGGGGAAGCTAAATCTCGCTCTCGTACGTATGCAGGTAGGTCTTGAGGGACAGGATTTCTGGGTAGCTGCGGCTGGTCTTCCGGAAGAAATCCAGACTGGTGAGCTGTTCAATGTCCCGCACCCGAGCCGTGTGCATCTTCATGAGCTCTTCCACCCACCTGGACTCGTCCTCTGAGCTCTGCAACAGAAACCAAGCCCTCAGAGCCCGACTGTGCAGAGGGGTCACCTGACAGTCACTGCGCCAAGCCCAGGCCTGTCACCCCCCTGTGTGCCTCCCAGGTGGCCCTGCCATGGCCGTCTCCGCTGTTACCCTTCCTGGGGAATCAACAGCATCACACAGGTGAGACCTGTGCTCTCCAGGAGCCTCCTGCCACAGGCCTGGATCAGAGCTGCAGACACCAGGAGCCCGAAGGCTCCGTGATTTGTTTTCCTGGCTGCTGAATGAGCCCAGATCACAGAGATGCGAAGGCTCTTTGCTTCCCGGGGCCGGGGTGGGGGTGGGAGGAGCTGGTTCCTGTGCATATGCATGTGTCTTGGGCCACCCAGAAGACCCCCAGGGTCAGCATCCCTGTCTGTTACAACGTGCGCCTCAGCATCTCAGGAAGGAGCTTGGCCTGACGCCACCCAGTGGACGCACTTGGCTCTGGCGACCCGAGAGGCCAGACTGGGCCCCGGGCTCCGAGGCTCCCTGGCTGGGCTGTCTGGCCTGGTCTCGCTACCTGACCTCACCAGACCTGCTTTCTTCATCAATTTCAAGGTGAGTAGTGCTAACTTCAGCAGCTGTTTGAGAGGGAGAGAAAAGGAGAGGAAGAACGAAGAGGAAGCTAGGGAACAGAAACCTCAAGAAAGGAAGGAAGGAAAGCCAAGCATGGTGGTGCATGCCTGTAATCCTGGCACTCAGGAGGCTGAGGCAGGAGAATCACTGTGAATTCCAGCCCAGCCTGGACTACACAAGTGAGTTCGAGGCCAGCCTGAGCTGTATGATACTCTGCCTCAAAAGAAAGAAAAAGAGAAAGAGAAAGAGAAAAAGAAAGAAAGAACGAAAGAAGAAAGAAAGAAAGAAAGAAAGATCTTGTTCATATCTGTTTACTGAAAATGATCTCTTTGTCACAAGTGGAAAAAACTCAAATGCCTCCCATCACCAGTCCACTTTATGTCTACCTGGAGACTAAAAGGTAGTTACAGTGAATCAGGCCTTTGCACTGCAGAAATACATTATTTCACTTCGGAGGGGCGCTGGGTGGAACACACTGGGCAGCCCTGGGAGTTAGGCCGGAGTCACTGCGCACGCGCGAGCAGAGGGCAGGGGGACCGCACATGGGACCCGGTTCCCAATTGCATTCCCTGCACCCGCAGCGCCCCCAGAGTCGTCCTGGAGGTCGGAGCGCAGCTGCACTGCCCAGGGCTGAGACGTTCAGAAGCGCCCAGCCCGGAAAACTCCAGTCCACAGCCCCGGAACCTGCAAAGCTTCCCGAGAAAGCTCGAGCCCATGCAGACCCGGACAGTTCCGCCCCAGCCTGTGCCAGCCTAAATATGCACCCAGAGGGTGTTGCTTGGGGAAGCTGATGCCTGGCCATCCCGGGCAAGGGCAAGAAGTGGGAAGCAAGTGCTTTCCAGGCTGGAGAAGGGAAGATGGCAGCCTTCCGTGCCCCACCCTTCCACCCAACCTGCCCCAGACCTCTGCAAGGCCCAGGAAGGGCCTAAATAGAACCTTCCCCACAATGGCACTGACCCGTCCTCAGAGTGACCATGTAATTAACCAAGTAGGAGGTCTCCAGATGAGGCCGGAGACCGCAGAGTAAGCACGAGGTTGGATTCAGGGAGAATTTTCACATTCAGCTCGTTTGTTTGATTTTTTTTTTCAATGGTCAGTCAGGCCAAGTTTTCCTTTGTGAATGCAGCCATTGGTCTATGTGGTCAGCAACGAAAAGAATTTTCCTAACGTAAATCACGGCATGCCGGAATTATTAGCATTCACGGGAGAAGAATCTGTCCTTTGCTACTTTTTTCTTTCTTTAGGAAGTGATTTGCCAGTTTGACCAGAGAGGTATTTTTTTTCTGGGTCTCAAATGCTAAAATAGGAGCTCTGATTTGTCATTAGGAAACACAGGCAACGGTGCACATGAAGAAAATACATTCTGTCTTGATGTGAGCTGGCCATCAGCAGAAGCAATTGTTGGTGAAGACAGGTGAAGATGAAAAACTAACACAATTATAATAAAACTGAGTGTGCACCAAAGTAAATAGGGAAAACTTTGAAAACAAATAGCCAGGCGTCGTGGCGCACGCCTATAATTTTAGCTCTCTGGGAAGCTGAGGCAGGAGGGATTGCATATTTGAGCCAGCCTTAGCAATTTAGCAAGAGAAATATATATGGAAAAAACAGAAATAGAGAGCTACGCTTCCCAGTGATGACATGATTAGAAGTGCTGTAATACGTATGGAGGACCCGCACAGCGCTGGGAGTATAGCACTGTACTCAACATAAACTGACGAATTCGACTACTTTAAAATCTGATTCCAAGCAATGCTTACAATGTTATCTCCCACTATGACTCCCACTTCCAATATTCTGAACGTGTCTCACTAGCTTTCCCTCATCCTTTATTTTGCTTTGAATCCCCATAGCCCCAACTTCCTCCATAACTGAAGCCACAGCCCAAGAACCCCAGGGCCCACAAAGCTGACAAACCCCACTGAAGCTGTTCTTTCTCGGCAGCACCTTGTCAGTCCGTCATTTACAGCCTCACACTGGAGCTTCCTGGGAGCAGGGCTGACGTCTAACACGCTCGAGCACTTCTGGAGTGGCTGCCGTGGTGCACGGACTACAGGGCAGTTTGCTAACTGACAGCCTCCCCTGTGCCTGCACCCCTGCTCCTTCTGTTACGGAAACCAGAGCCTAGACTCTCCCTTCCTGTCAAGCTTGTGGAAAGCACTTTCCTTCGCATGAAAGATGCCTGAAGTGCTTCTGTGCCTTGGGCCTGAGTGCTGGGTTGGTGGGGGGCTGGGTTGGTGGGGGGCTGGGTTGGTGGGGGGCTTAGTACAGGGCTGAGCTCAGCACCACCCCCTCTTCAGCCCAAGGTTTCTCTGTCAGCTTCCTAGTCAGGCTTGCAGAAAGGGCTGAGCATGAGGACTGGGAACTGGTGACTACTCTATGTCCCTAGCCAGTAGCCTGATTACTAAGTCCCCCCTCCCCCATCTCTCTCTCTCTCTCTCTCTCTCTCTCTCTCTCTGCGCTCCTCTCTCTGAAAATCTTTTCTTGGGGAGATTTTCAAGCGCCCCCCGGAGTAGTGAGACTGATATAAGGAGCCCCTTTGAACTCTCATTCTGCTCCAGCCCTAACAGAAGCCGTTCTGCTCTCTCTCTCTCTGCCTACAAAGCACACATCCCTTCTGTAAAACTAAGCCCCTTGGGCGCCCTGTGAATCATCCCTCAAAATCGCCCCCCCCGGGGGTGTGAATTGTGCACACACACACAGGGACACGGACACATAAAAAAGCACTGGAGCACCAAGTTCCCAGCGACTTCAAGGAAGTCTCTGGGGCCCTTTCTCCCGTCCCCTCGTCCCCTCGTCGGGTAACCCGAGTGCTTTCTAGGAAACATGCTCCCGTTCCGGGAGGGAACAGAAGTGAAGACAGAGCCCCGGCCTCAGGGCACGCGTCACACTCACACTGCAGCTCTCGTCGTTGTCGGCCCGGTGTGGCAGGACGAAGGAGGACACGGACAGGGGCCCGTCGCACTTGTCGGCCGGCTGCGTGAAGTCCAGGCAGCTGGTGAGAATGCTGTAGTAGTGAGTGGGCACCGGAATGGCGCTGCCTTCCACGTACCTGCCAAGAGGGCAACTGTGAGCACCGTCCTGGGCGAGGGGCAACGGGCAGCCCCCAGTCACCCCAGCTCCTCTGCGCTCCACCCAGCGAGGGCCTCCCTGCCCAGTGCCCGCCCTCTCTGCCTCTCTGAGCTCGACATTGTCTCTGTCTGCTCCCCGCTCCCTTTGGAGCAGGGGAGAAGGATATTCCAGGCCAGTAAAATGGCTCGAGCCAACCGGGCCTGGTGGCACATGCCTATAATCTCAGCACTTGGGAGGCTGAGGTAGGATTGCTGCAAGTTCGAGGCCAGCCTGGGCTACATAGTGAGTTCAGGGGCAGCCTGAGCTACACAGTCAGAACCTGTCTCAAAAACACAAAACGAAACAACAACAATGGCCTGAACCAAGAGCTGGAGGCGCAAAATGGTGAGAAAATCGATGCTGTAGAGACGAGGCTGGAATCGTGAATAAAAGAGTGAACAAAAGATAACAGTGGGTCCTCGTGCAAGGGGGTGGAGTCCACTCCGGCTGAGGTTCCGTGATGAGGAGTGTCAACATGAGACCCACATTTCAGGAAGGTGACTTTCACAGTCGGCGAAAATGGACCAGAGTCAGGGGAACCTGGGTGTCGGGGGCCACCACCTTGCCAAACTGCGCCGAGACCCCACATGTGGAGCGCAGAGCTCATGTACCAAACTGCTGAGAGCTACGCTCCAGGGACATCTTAGAAGCACAACAAATCTGCTTCCGGTTGCGCACAATGTATTTTGCTTGTTATCTTTTTTATGATAGTATGTTACTCTCCAAGTCTGTGTCTGCAGGTACAGCTAGGCCGCCTCTTCCATTCCGTACTGGCCTCTGATTGTTTCTTGCACGTGTAAAATTATTCTGAATTTGCCCTGTATGCGTCTTCACTAAACTATGAGGTCCGGTGTTCGCCTTCACCATTTCTATCCCAAGTAGCACCAAGGAGAGAGATGAAAATAATCACGTCGAACAGTGTATTTCCTAATGAGGTAGACTGACCCGGAAATATGGAAGGGTCTAAAAGTCTCCCCCACATAATGGGGGTTAAGTGGAAAATATCTTTTATCAAAGAACTGTTGAAAAATAAGTCAGAATATTTAAACAGTTTGATACATTTGCTTTCATAGAACGGAAAACTGCACTTACTTACCATGAAATTCAAAATTCCATTCCAATCACTGATCCTGTATTTAATCAAAGACTCAAAGAGGTGAAGAATTTAAAAAGAGATTTAAAGGGAAAAAAAGATTTAAGAGATGTCAACTTTTCTCCAGTGCATGAATACTTTTTTGAAAACCTTCGAGTGACGTCTTGGCCTTTAAACCCCACACGCTGAGCCAGTGGAAACTTACTGCTTGATCTTGTCCTCCGTGTCATGTAGGCCGTCGTAGTCGTAGTCAAAAATCGGTCCACTTATCACATTCACTCCGTTTCTTTCTGAAGCGTATTTCTTCACTAACACTCTCTGGAAATAATTCCATACTCCTGTGCAAAGACAAAATCAGCTCTTCATGCAAAACCTTGCTTCAGCCAGATTCTCTCAAGGCTGCATTGTACGAGCCAAATGTCACCATCCCAAAGACAATGGCGCTTTGTGACTCCTGAAAGGGCTCTGTTCTAAGGCGTTATCTGTGTGTCATTTCTGACCCAGCGCAGGGAGAGCTCTGGAGCGAGGAGACAACGGCAGGGGAGCTCGGTCTAGCCCGATAGATCAGGGAGGATTCCCCGCCAAGGTCACTGAGCTGAGGTCTGCACGCAGAGCGGGTGTTGCCAAGGCCGAGAGGTGGGGGCAGAAATGCGAGCAGGAGGGCGGCGGAGCAGAGGCCTCCCTCACTTCTCCTGAATTGCAAGCTCATCACCTTGCCAGCTCTGCGTCCGTCTGTGGCCCTGACCCTTCCCTCCTCAGAGGTGCAGCTGTGCCACCCAGCCACAGTCTCACAGGCCACTCGGACACCTAGCACTCGGCAAGCGGAGCACTGCTCCACCAGATTCTGCATTTCCCCTCCCTGTCGTGGTTACTGGACACCCAACACCTAGGTGTCCAGGCCAAGGTCCGAGGCCTTGGTCCAGACTTCTCTCTGTGCCCGTGGGGCAGGCAGTGTCAGTGTGGTCCCCACATCATCCCAGCTATCCCATCTGTCACCACTGTCACTGGTCCCATCCTGTCCTAGGCTCCTGCCCACCCAGGACAGGTGCCACCATACAAGGCGACTTCCTGGCTTCCCTTAGTCCACATCCCATGTCATCCTCCACTGGGGAAGGACAATGGATTCCCTTGTACCACAGGCCAGATCCCAGCACACTCACACCTGCACACAGTCATACACCCACATGTGCACAGACATTTCTAACAATCCCATGATACCTCACTGTAATTAAAATAAAACCTGCAGTCCCGCTCACAGCCCCCCACCACTCTGATCTCCCTTCCTGCTCTTCCCCACCTCCGGAGCGAGCCTGGCCTCCAGCCTGGCCAAACCTGCCCCTCCCCAGGCTCTTGGCATCTGCTCTTCCTTTACCTAGGAAATTCATCTCCCAGCCTGTGGGTGTCTGATTTCCCCTCACTTTCTGCATCACTTGAGGTTTTGCTCACACATCCCAGCTCCAGGGCGCATTCATGAAGGCCAACAAGAGGCAAAGGAGAGGACAGGGATGGAAGAAGAGAGGGTCGGAGAAGCCTTCCTGCCTGCTGAGAGCACCTGGCCACTTCCTCCCAGGGCTCCCCGTGCTCTGGATCTCCCGATGGGACACTCTCCTTTGGACAAGACTAGCCAAGCAGCCCCCAGGGACAAACCACCTTGGATAATTATTTGCACGACAGAAAGGACAGTGGGACAGAAGACCAAATGTTAATTTATGGGGGAAGAAAAGAAGAAAGAGCAAGAGGGATAGAAACAACAATGAGAACAGTCAAAAGGCCAAAGCCACAGAAACGCGGCATGTGAAAAAAACCATTCCCCAGCAAAGAACAGTGAGCTCTCTGTGAAAGGCCTTTCCACGCCAGCCCCGGGGTGGTACCATGTGCTTTCTTTATTACAGTTTGGTCAGAAAATGCATCAACAAAGAATAAAGAGATCCAGGAAACCCTGATTAGTGGCAATTAAATGAAGCTGCATTCCATATAACAGTGCAATAAATTTACTAACCAGGACGTCAAATAAACATTATTTCCCTCTAAACCATGTGAGCCACTTTGCCAAGGGTAAGTGGGGGAGGCTTAACTGTCACGGATAGTTGGGACTCACTTGTTCCTGATCCAAGACCCTCGTCCACCTCTGAGAGCCCCCTATGATAGCCCAGCCCTCCCGGCCACGTCACATGAGGGAGAAGTGCTGCCTTTTCTGAGCCATCTCACAGCACATAGGTCTGTTCATTGAAAAGGAACTAAAAGGAGGGGAAAAGCTATTCCATAACACTTTCTCTGTCTTTGAATACATGGAGGATGGGTGGGTGGATGGATGGATAGATGGATAGATGGATGGATGACAGGATGGGTGGGTGGGTTGGTGAGTGGATGCATGGGTGGATGGATGGGATGGGTAGGGGGGTGAATGAGTGGGTGGCTGGATAGATGGATGGGTAGATGGACGGATGGATGGGAAGATGGGTGGATGGATAGATGGTTGGATGGATGGGTGGATAGATGGGTGGATGAATGGGATGGGTGGGGGATGGATGGGTAGGGGGATGGATACGTGGATTGAAGAATCAATGGGTGGCTTGCTGAGTGGATCAATGGATGGGTGGATAAATGGATGGAGGGATGGATGGATGGGTGGATGGGTGGGTGGATGGATGGATGGGTGGATGGATGGGTGTGTGACTGGATAGATGGGCGGATAGGTAGGCAGATAGGCGGGCGGGTGGATGGGTACATGGAGGAACAGATGTATGGATGGATTAGTTAATTTTTATTATGAGAAATAGAACATGGATTGTTTTGTCACTGGAAAATCAGGTCACAAATCCATACAAATCATAGAGGTCATGCAACAAAAAATCCCTTAACTTTACAAATGAGAAGTAAATGGCATTTTTATGATTATGCAGACAATAGCCACAATTCTAACTAGAACTTGGTTTTTTGGTCCAGAGTTTACTGTGCTTACACAATTTATATAATTGCACAGAAACACTTATGCCACATATAAATAAGGCATGTATTCCAAGAGACTAGTAATCCTCATAGGCCTAAAGTCATCTAAGATCAATATTCTCATGAATCAGAAAACCCTTTTAGCTCTTACTGGACTTTCACACTAACGTTCAGAATACCTGAGCGCCCCAAAGGAGAGAGGTGTTAGTGGCTTTTGTTGAAATGTTCAGTGAATAAACACAGATGGCTGTTATGTGACAAGCGACCTCGAAGACTTCATGTTGACCCTTTTTAGCCATTGAAATAGGGAGCATTAAAATAGAAAGAACAGCAAGTTAGCAGAGAAACACAAACATGCTCTAGTTCAACTCCTGCCATTCATGACCCAGGTCACTTCTTGTGATGTCAGAGTCTTAATTATATACAGCTTCCCTCAAAGATTCAAATTGGGGGTCAACAGTAGACAATTTACATGAAAGCACTTCAAAACATACAATGGCTAAATACATGAGAGGTGTTATTATTATTAAAATCAATATAGAGATAGAAAAGGTAAGTGGTAAATTTAGAAATATTTATTTTCATAAGTCACAGTTTATTAGGTAAATATTGGACTTACGTTTAAAAGCAGGGTACATTGGCACCATATTGGTTACAAGGAATGCATCATATTTAGCTTCTGGCGAAGAGCTCAGATCTAAGCATCAGGAAAACAAACAGTGTCCATTGCTTTAGCAGAATCTCCATCCACAGAAAAGCAATCCTCCAGAATGGCCCCAGCTTATAGAATGAAGGATCTGCTCTTCTAGTCCTCCTCTCGAGGGCCCTGCATCTCTCATACCTACCTTTCTTCCTGCTTCGTTCTCGAGTTCGCTAAGTACTTTGTACAATGTCTTGATTCCATCTGTACAACTTAGCTTTAAAAGTGCCATCAAGATACAGAGAGCAAGTTAAAGGGCCCCAAAAGAGCCAGTGGCCTAAGGACTATTTCTCTTCCAGAGTCTCAGTTAAGAAGCAGAGGAGGCAGAGAGGAGGTTCCCCTGCATTGACCGTTCCCATGGAGAACTGGATTTTGGAAAGCTGGATTTTTTTTTTGGCTAATTTTGGAAGAATCTCATTGAAGTTATCTCTACAATGTCCCCAGGGCCCTTCCTGAAGAGAACCTGAGCTACTGAGAGCCTGAGGAACCAAGTTCCTCACCCCAAAACGCAGAGACCGAAGTCACTGGGGAACTTACGGGGCGGGAAGAGGAAGCCGTAGGACATCTGCTTGTCGTTTTTGTAGGCCAGGCAGTTCTGGCTGAAACCCGGAGAGATGCGGACGTCGGGGCGGACACAGCTGCTCAGGTGCTCGGGGACAACAGAGACCTCAGCCTGCAGGGAGCCAGAGGCGATCAGTGACACCAGCGCAGACTAGGGACACACGGCAGCGGCAGGGATGATGGACAGAGCGAGGTGCCTGGCTGTGCAGCCCACTGTCTGCACGGTGCCTCCTGGTCTGATATTCTGACTCCTTTTATAAAAGCCATTCGTTTCCAATATGATAAACCGGTCACTTTCAAACTGCTAGTTCTTAGTAACAAACTCTTTCATAGGAGCCTTCAACGAAACAATCTATAAAGCAGAAATGGCACTACCGAAATAAAAAAGATCCAAAAAATTCAAAGTTCTCCAGAAGATCGCTCAAAAACCAACAATCTTAAAAATGTGAGCCCGACCTTGCAAGCCCAGGGGTCGTGCACATGCACATGCTGTCTGCAAGACACGTCAAATGAACAAGAGTCCACATGCATGCACATGGCAAAGTAACAAGGGGCAGCAGGAGTATTTCCTTCATTTATATTCAGAAATTAAAAGCATATGTCAATTGACAAATAAATTTTTCTAATTCTTGATATATAGCTACATATCTCAGCTTCATCAAACTGAAACCTCCACGCGAAACTCCAACTAAAATACAAACAAGATGCTTGCCATGGGGAAGCTTGAAGATGTCAGAATTCTCTGCGCTTTCCACTGAATCTTGCTGCCAACCGCAAACTGCTCTAAAAATGAAGTCTACTAGAGAAAACAAACCCCCAAATTTGGTGACACATCCTACTGTAATCCCAGCACTCAGGAGGCTGAGGCAGGAGGATCATCATGAGTTTGAGACCAGCCTGGGCTCTAAGTTCCAAGCCAGCCTGAACTACAGAAAGAGAAAAACTCTGCCTCAAACAAACAAATACATAAATGGTGACTTTGGTAACTATCCTGTAATTTTAAGAAGAATATAATATTGAAAAGAATTAGTATGCTGTCTTCAGTATTTAACATATTACCATGGTACTGCTGAAGCACCAAATAAATGCTGTAAACCGTATAATAGATCCAACAGAGCATTTCTTCCATCAGGAAGCATTAGGGTTTATTTTCTAAGATAAAATTCTGTTAAGCAAGCAGTCGTTGAACTGTGCTAAGGACTGCAATGAAGTAAAGAACATAAAACACAACTTTCTGAACAACCTGTTTGGAGACGGTGTAGGACGTCCAGAGAGGCATCAGGAATATCTCACTGTAACCGCTCTCGAAGTCAGTGTGATACAAGATATCGTATCTCGTCCGGTAAAGCACTGCCGGTCGTCCGTAGAGGAGATGTCTCTCTAGGAAAAAAAAAATTAACAACACATTGTGTTAAATGCATATTGAATTTGACATCAAGTGTTAAAGAAGCATCACTTATTCATCATATAGCGCCTTCTCCTTGATTTAACAAAGTGCTTGCCTGGCAGTTGGGGGGTTTGTGTGCTCACATAGCACGGGTCAAAACTTGCAGTCACCTGAGCTACACGGTAGATGCTGCACTGATACTAGTGCTCTTTTAGTGTCAAGAAGTGTGAATCTGTTTAGAAAAGAAACATTGCAAGTGTGGGATGATTCTGCTGAATGAAACACTGATGGGATTGGGATTTTTTGTAGAATTAAACCATTCGCCCCTTGAGGAGTGGTATCAGGTAAACTGGTGATTTAACTCAGAAGTCCCCCTGTTACGGTGATTGGTAATTGCAACTTAAATATGCACTGGTTCAGCCTGTCAGGTGGGTGGAGAGTAAGCGGCTTTGTCCCGTGGAGCTCCTCTCTTCAGGGAGGAACTCAAAGGAACAGGTAGAGGTGACATGAGACGTCAGGAGGGCCCCTCGCGTGCAGAGCAGAGAGGTCCCTCGTTCCCCCAAGGACTCGCATAACACCCCAAACGCAGAGCGAGGTCTGCCACAGGAGGCCCTCCTCTTAGGGGGGAAAGAAAAGGCCCGAAATCTTACTCTTGCATATAAACCTGCATCTCTGGATAAGCGAAAACTTCCATGGGTTCTTGGAAATTGGGGTCCCAACAGATCAAAATAGTTAGAGACTGAGAGTGAGGTAATTTGGGATTTCCTAAGTGATTAAAAAAACCCAATTTTAAAATTTTTTTATTAGAAAAAAACCAGTTCTGCTGATAACTTATTAAATTATGTACACCTCTTGCTTTCATTGAAGTGTTATCATTCTACGCACACAAGGGAGAAGACCCCTCGTGGAACACTACGCAAGAGCCTCCTAAGTAGAACCTCCGGGTTAGGCCTGCGGCCCGCAGTCCAGCCTGCCTGGGAGTTCGGCCTCCTCAGTGCTGCGATAAATGCAGAAGCTTTGCTTAAGCTGCCAGATCTGGGGGCCCACCCCTCAGAATTAGAACGAAACATGACAGTAGGAAATAAGTTGAATCTAGGGACCAATGAGAAGCCAGAATGCCATTACAGTCACACTGGGAGGCGCCTCGTCAAACAACGCAGACTCCAAAATGCAAACCAAACCTTTTCTAGGTTCAAAATTTCCATTCATGTTTTCCTTTTTGCTGCCTTTAATTTCCTGTTTCAGCTGGAAGGAGAAGTATCAGGACATTTCAAGAAGCTCTTCTCTTTTCATCATGCGAGTTTTAATGCTTCTGGAGTACATTTCTCCAAATGCAAATTCCAGCTCCCTCTGAACAGGGAGCAAAACTGCAACCGTGCTTTACCCCGGAAGCCCACCTTTCAGCGGCCAAGAGCAGTCGCAGGAAAGCTCTGCAGCCCCTCCCCCACCCTGCCCTTCCTGCCTGCAGTTTCCTCTTTTCTTAGCAGCCCTAACACAGCGCCCCCTTCCACAAGGGCTGCTTCACTGGCCCCCTTCTCACCATGGCAGCCAGCAGCTCCCTCACACTCTCTATCCTCTCCACCAGCAACAGCCTCTTCCACCTCCTTCACCAGCTCTGCCACTTTTCCCCAGTTCATCCCTCCCACCGAACATTCCTGGGAACTTTCTCTGTGCCAGGCTGTGGGCTGCAGGATGGAGACGGTGAGGGAGACGGGTGAGAAAGCCCTCACCCTCCAAGAACCCGGGGTCCAGTGGGAAAGCTGAGCGTGACATGGAGAACCAGATCAAACATGGCCTGTCCTCCATCTGAGCTGTTACAGGGCTCGATGGGAAGCAGAGGGTGACCAGTGTCACAAACGGGGTGAGACGGCCCCAGTGGTGTCCTTCACACAGCAAAGGAAATTAAGCCAGGTGACAAGTGCATCCCAGCTTAGGCCTGTGGCCCTGGCGTAAGTGTTAACAATATCCATTTCATACCCAAAGTGCATGACAAATAACACAGTCACAGAATTCGGCCATCACGGAAGAGGCATGAGGAGGACAGGGACAGATAGGAGACACCAGGCTGCCAAGATGTCTTTAGATTTGCATAATTCTGAAATGTCTCCGTGGTCAAACTTCTCTGCCTCTACTGCTCTGTGTCTCCCAACCCGGCTCACTTCAGAACTTTGGGATTTTGGCTTTCAAATTTTTTTTTTTTTTTGAGACAGCATCTCACAGTGCAGTTCAGGCTGGCCTTGAACTCACTTTGTAGCCCAGGCTGTCCTTGAACTCGCAGCAATCCTCCTGCCTCAGCCTCCTGAGTGCTGGGGTTACAGGCATGGGCCACCATGCCCCACAAGCTTCCAAATTATTGACACAACTGTAGTTTTTGAAATAGAACTGGAGCACAAATATATATTATTATCGAGTTTGCTTTTATTCAGTCATTATGGGGCATAAGAAAAAAAATACAGTGGTTTTGACAACCTCCTAAAACGCAACCAAGATCCCCAACTGACATTCTCATCCTACCCAGAATTTTTAAAACCACCTGATCTTACGAGTTCCGTGGTTTCATCCAAAAAAGAAGAGAAATAATCTTTGCAGTGAAAACCACACATTTTAAGATCCAGAATCAAAATTTAGATTTTGTTTTTTCAGCTTATCAAGTGTCAAAGAGCCACAGGTCCTCGGACACGGCCTGACGCCAGGAGCCTCTCCGACCTCCTGGCTGGGCCACACGTCACATTTCTGTCTAGAAGAAACTCAGACCCCAAAATGTACTTCAATCTCAGAGGATCAGAATCTGGGTTCTGATCTTTATCTCAAAGCCCAGCGGGAGCCCTCAGTGTTGGTGGCATGTTCCTGTGATTTCTTTTTTTATCTTTTCCTCCAGGACATGACCCATTGTAAGTCACCAGCATGCCCGCCATTTTTAATAGTGACCCTTCCAAAATTTCTGACACAACAGCTGTACCATGAGTGGGGTGCAGTGATACCCAGGTACGCGAGCACACTGTAACAATGGTCAGATCCATGTGCATTTGTCACCCAAACACTTATCACGTGTTGGGGTCGGGAACATTCAACATTCTCTCTATGAGCTGTTTTGAAATATTCGCTTACTTTTTGGCAGCTGTCACTGCCCTAGTGTGCAGTAGAACCTTAGCTGTTAACCCTCCTCCCCTTCCCTGGGGAACCGCGCGCTCCCCCGGGGTGTCTCACTCGGGTCAGGCTGGCCTCTTCCTCCCGGAATCGCAGGCAGGGCCCCTTCCACACCCTTGGGCCCTGTTTCCAGCCGAGGCTCTGGCCCTCTGCCCCACGCCAAGGTTCTCTTTCAAATCCCACACTTGGCAAAACACTGGGAGACAAGTCTTTTTAAGTGGTGTGGCCTCCCCCGGCCCTGACCCCTTCTGTCTTCCAAAGTTTGGTCATGCGGACTTGAGTCTGTGTTTCTTTTCCCTCCTCGGCTTCCTGATTCATATTCCCACAGATCGGCTGGCGGACTTAAATCCACATGAAAAAATACCTCCCCTCCTTTTTGATGTTTTTGTTATTTTTTTAAACATTCACCCCACAATAATATGCTCTCACATTGGACCACAAAACCTCTACACAGGGTCTTTCCTCTTCCTGCATGCTTTCTGCTTTGCCTTACAAGTGCTTATTACGCTCACCGCCGTGTGCTCCTCCTCCCGGATTCCACAGTCCTCCCTGAGCTCCCTGTTCCTTCTCCCCTCAACCCTCAAAACAGGGCCCTCCATTCACCCACCCGCTAAATCCTACAGCAGAGCTGTAACTCTGCGCACAGGGACTTTATCCACCTTCTCCTCCCTCTGCATCTCCACTCATGCTGATCACATAATATCTGCTCCATACTCACTAGAAGTCAGTCCGTTGTTGTTGTCTTGGTACTGGAGATTGAACTCACAACCTCACAGTTACCAAGCAAGCGGGTTGAACCGCTGAGCTAACTCCCCAGCCCAAGTCAGGCAGTTCTTTATGACAAAGACAGACACTCAGCTGGTGTCTACAGATGCCACGCCTACTGCAATCCTGAGACAGACTCAGGACAGATGGCTCCGTTTTACTGATGAAGGAAACGGAGAGTTATGATTTGTACAGTGTAACTCAGCTGCATGCAGCACTCAGCCTGGGCCTCCAACGGTCCAGCACGGTATTCTTTTCCGTAGCCCCTTGGGCAGTCTGCACTTCGGTGCTACCCCGGTGGAGGCGTTAGAATGAACAACCACGTACCCCTGGGGTGAGCTTCCTCTGAGGAAAGCCTGCTAAGACAGCATTAGTAATCGCTAGCAAAGACAAGAGTGTGGATCAAACCTTGTAAGATTCCAGAAACGACTTCCAAACCCTGACATGCACTGGCATCTCTCTTGACATACTGTCTTATGCCAACACTTAGACTAAGAAGCATTTTCAGGGGAATCACGTGGGTTTCAGTGGGGTTTGGCACTGGCACCAAGCTCATCTCGGCTCCACGGGTCTGTGACTCTGCAACTTAACCCCCAAAACCTGCAGTCTTCCTGGTGTACTGACCCATTCCGAGTGAAATACTCCAAGTACCAAATTCAGTCACCACTCAGTGCGGTGCTTCTGATGGTTTAATAAAGCATGCACAGTTGACTTCAGTGTCCACAGAGAACACTGACAGGCAAACATCATCAAAATTTGATGGTTATCATCAAATTTTTCTTGACTCCTAGAAATCACAAGCAATTATGCTGTGTGTCAATCCGTTCCAGATATTAGGACACATAAGTATTTGTCCTTCCTTTTTCACAAAACTAACATCTCCAAAGAAATAACAAAAAACAATATTTCAGAATGGGAAACACCTAGAGATTCTCTCTCTAACCATAGTCAGGAAGCTGCTTTAAAGTTAATAAGAATTACTAGTTTTAAATGATTATTTCTCCCCAAACTAACTTTTCATTGTGTGGGGGGAAAAGCTAAACCTATATGGGTGGTGAAATGATTTTTAATTTCTTTTCACAAAAGATAACCATGAGTAGCCAGGTATGGTGGCACATGCCTGTAATCCCAGCACTGGGGAGGCTGAGGCAGGAGGATGGTTGCAAGTTCAAGACCAGCCTGGGCTACAAAGTGAACTCAAGGCCAGCCTGAACTGCATAGCAAGACCTTGTCTCAAAAAGACAAGAAAATAAAAACTAGATAAATAAATAAATACAAATTTTAAAAATTAAAAAAAGATAACTGTGAATGCTAACTCAAGGAAATATCACATTTTTGTAGCATTGTAAACAGAGAAAAAACTAAGGTGGAAATACATTGTCACTTATTCTGCCAGTGAAAGTTATAAGCAGCTTTCCTGCCAGAAATGCCTGCTATGAGAGATTTTAACTTTTGCATTTCAGCCAGGCACGGTGGCGCACACCTATGAGCCCAGCACTGGGGTAGGAGGATCGCAGTGAGCTGAAGGCCAGCCTAAACTACACAGCAAGACTTTGTCTCAACAAACAAACAGAAAGGGCTGGGGTTGTGGCTCAGGGGTAGAGAATTTGCCACGTATGTGCAAGACCCTGGGCTCCAGTCCCAGCAGTACACGAAACAATTAAATTGCATTTATTCCATTTCCTTCATCCATCCGCTGATTCAGTACCACCAGAAAAGAAGCTCTCATGCCAGGGTAGCTGTGTCAAAAGACTGGCTACCTGCACCCCTCAGTGGCAACTGTTGATTCAGGTCCAGAATTCACCGTCTCTCTAGAAATGTTCTGACTCTAACAAGCGGTTTAGATCACCATTTCTAAAGACGACATTTTTCTCCCTCTTCGTTCAAGTATTTGCAGCAAAATATTGCCCAAGATTAACTGAACATATCTCTGTTTTCCAACATCCCCTGGCTTGTTCCACAGCCGGTCTATGCAACTTTTACACCTGTTCTCTCTCTCTCTCTCTCTCTCTCTCTCTCTCTCTCTCTCTCTCTCTCCTGCAAGAGAGGGTCTGGCCATGCAGTTCAGCCTGGCCTTGAGCTCTCTATGTAGCCAAGGCTGGTCTCAAACTTGCAATAATCCTCCTGCCTCAGCCTCCCGAGTGCTGGGACTACAGGCGTGCGCCACCAGGCCCGGCTACACCTGTGCTCTCTGTGGACATCTGAGGACATTTACAGGCTCTGGCATTAAAACAGTTACATCTGTTCTGATTCTGCGCTTCTTGTGAAAAACATCAGCTAATTACAACTTTGTTTTAAACAAGTAAAAGTCATATGCTTTTACACCCGTATAGAAATTTAATTTTATAAATGCTCTGAGCGTCCACACATATACAAACATATCCAAAAAGGGAAATAACACATCCACATCCACACACAGTGATTCACACTGAATATTTTAGATGGGAGACTGGGGTTTACCACACAGGAAACAGCATAAGACCCGAAAGGCTCAGATCAAAAAAATATTGCTTTATTCCTGAAATAATGACCAAGAGAGAGTCCATACGGGAAGAGAGAGGGGGAGAGAAAGGGGGAGAAGCAGAGAGAGAGGGACCCAAAGACAAATAGAAGAGAAAATGGAGATCTAGACACATTCCCAGAAGCTAAACACAAAAATGTTTTGCACATAATAAAGCAATGATATATGATTATTTGTATTTCCTGTCGTATTTTTAAAGTCTTTCTCATACCCTCAAAGGCTGGTGCTGGCTCACGAGCATGCCCAGCGGGTGGGAGTCCAGTCTGCCTTGTTATTCCATGCCAGCGTTTTGAAACTGGGTTAGAAACCCTCAGAACGGGAAGAGCCTCCAAGAAACCAGAGCCAGCCCAGGGCACGCACTCAGCCAATGCCGAAGGAATCCACAGGGCTCATAAAAACACGTATGGTTTAAGCTTTCAGAATGTTAAAAAAAAAAAAAAAAAAAAAGACCTTCCAGAGTCACAGATGCACCAAGAAGATGATCTTATTTTCATGCTTGGAGGTTTGGGGCTACTGCTTGTTCTGAGTTGGGAACCAATGCTGTCACCCAACAGTGCCATCAGCAAGCTACATGCAGCCTTTTTCTCAGAAGTATTTTAGTACCACAGGCAGAATTTGAATCAGGCAAATCATACGAGTCCATTAAAAGTTGTAATAGCTTCATTAGTGATTTTTAGAATAAAAACATCCCATATTTGTTTGTTTGTTGACTGGCTATTTGGAACTCAAATCATGACACCTTTGGTATACCCTTGACCCTGGCAAGACCCCAGCTTAGTTACAATGCCATTGTCTAGTTCGCTGGAGCACAGGGGTCGAACGTTCCAAGTTCCTTGTGGAGGACGTGTATAGTTCCCGGCGACACAGTCCTGTCTCTAAAACTGGGTTTAGCCAGTTGGATGTCAGAGTCTGCGTGTTTTGAGACCAAAGGCAAAAACGAGAGTGGGAGGCCACAGAAAAGGAAGGGAGAGGCAGATGAATAAAATCAAGTAAGTGAAATCTGCAGGTTTCCTCAGCCTGGCTTGATCAGATTGGAGACGGCAGATCGGGTACACTGAACCGAGTGCACTCCGCCAGCAGGTGGGACCCTGCGCGTCTTTCCCACGTGGCTCTAGTGCGCCCAGCTGCTCAGCGGCCCTTGGCCCTCCCCCCAGACCCTGTCCACCGGCACAACCTGTTCAGCAGCCTGCCACCCGCTTAGATTTTCTTCTAACTTCCTGGAACTTCAGACCCGGAGGAGGAATGTGCATGGCCGATTCCAGAGTTGTTCCCGGTTATTTTCTGGCCCCAGCCATCGCGGTGTGACTTGCAGGACAGAGCCCCCATGGCTGAGTTGTTTTTTTCTTAACTGTCATGTCAAAAGGCTGCCAAAAATGACTAATAAATGATAATTACCTTTGTATGTAAAGCAAGAGACTAACAGAGCTCACCACGATCCTCTAAGATGCGACGTGTCCATGTGCCGACTTCTCGCGATGAACGCATTCACTACGGGTCACAAACATTTACTAATGAAAATATTTTTTAAAACGAGCCTTTATGTGAAAAAGGAATTCTGACTTGGTTCTTCTGTTTCTGTCCCCCACAACATAGACACGGAGTCTCCAGGGAAGGACACTTCATGCAGTGTAGGTACCGCTGCTGTTATTCGTGAGGATTTTTAATTAGTACGCGTCCGTGATATATGATAAACACGTTCACCCTGGAGAGGTGGCACAGGTACCCTTTGTGTCTATTGTGACCTCCGCTCTCCTCGAAGGGGCTCCCGCTCAGCATCCTAACATACGACTTATCAGATGCACAATGGACCATCTGTTTTCCTGAGGGCTTACCAGCTATGGAGCAAAACCAAGTAGTGAATAGAATTCTCCTATCCTTCAGCTAGCAACCGGCACAGTACAACCAACCGCACCCTTTGCCACAGGGACTAAAGTCTCGCTTTGCAATACAAATATGAAGTGTTAAAAGACTGTGCTTACCCTGCAGAGTAACCAAAAAGTGCACAATGTCTGGAAACCGGAAAAGAAAATGTATCTAATTGTTTCTTCAAACAGTTCCCTACCTTCCGTAGACTCTTTGGTATGAAGGCGTTTGTTGAGTTCATCCAATTTGTTCTTCATGTGTGAAAACCAGAAAAGGAAACAAAAAAGCAAATCAGAAATGTTCTTGCTTTCCTGCACCCTACTTAGCACTTTGCTAAATTTAAAAGAAGATCTTAAGCTGGGTGGATACCATAAACAGCCCAAGGAATCGGTATTTTATCTCACACACAAGTGCTAGGCTTTGCTTCCTAATAAGCATCCTCGTTCACCTCTGAGTCTGTTTTTTTTCCTTAAAACTGTGAATAACCACTGTACCAACTTCCCACACTGGTAATGAGGGTTACACATACTAACCACTATACATAAATTAGCTTACATATATGTAACCGTGCCTCAGTAGTTCACATCAATTCTGAGGTGCGCTAAACGACTTCCAACCTAATGTACAGATTTGCTTTTTCTGCATCTAGAAAGGTAGTATCCTCAGCCATCCAAAAGATAATGACTCAGCATTCCGCCCTTCATTATATGTCTAGCTCATGTGTATAGAAACGCCTTTACAATAATGTCTGTAGCAGGAATCTTGGAGGGTGAAAAGGGCCGGGAAGGGAGACCAAACAAGAAGAGAATTATTTTCCATTTCCCAGAGGCATACTAGAAAAATCACACACATATCTATAATAACAAACCTATACCACATACAGAAACGCCGGGATCGGCCAGCTTGGGACTGGTTGGTCGGCAGCACTAGTTCATTCCTGCCGCTGGCAGCACTGGCTGGCGGCTATAGTCTCTGATCAGCAGTCAGAGAGAAAGCCACTGCTCAGAGCTGGAATTCGATGCTTGAAACCTGGGCCACTGCAGCGTCACGGGGGGATCTCTGCAGTGACACCAACCCCTGCACGACCACCTCTCCAACCCTGCTCTGTGTCCTGGAAAGCTGGGCCCCCAGGCTGCCCCAAAGAGTAAACTCTGGCTTCCTGTTAAGCTTCACCTGTGGTGACACCTGCTCGGGAGCAGAGGGGAGAGACGAGGTATCACCCTCCCCGCTTCCCTACCCGGCTGTCGGGTATGGGCTGCAGTCTCCCACCGAACACGGCATTCCTTCCTCGGCCGCTGGCTCTCTCTGTTCCGGTAACCTGCACCCTCTCCTCCCCTTCCCAGTGGTGGGAGGCGCCCTGCTGGCCCCAGAGCTCATCACAGCTCTGCAAGGACCTCCAGCCACTGGGGCAGCCTTTGTATATAGGTCTCTCATGAAAGATGACAGAAACAATCCTTGTTTAAAGTGCCTTAGGAGCCGGGTGTGGTGGTGCATGCCTGGAAGCCCAGCACTCGGGAGGCTGAGGCAGGAGGATCGCTGTGAGTTCACGGCCAGCCTGGGCAACAACGTGAGGTCAAGGCCAGCCTGAACTGCATATAGAGACCCTGTCTCACAAAGGCTAAATAAATACATAAATAAAAGCGTCTCACAGCCGTCTATTTGCTGTGAGGCCCAGGATCTAACATACAGCCCTGTGATCTGTGAGCCAGTGAAAGAAAGCGCTTGGTTCCCTCCCTCTACTGTGCTGTCCAAGCGCCCGAAGGAGGGCGGCAAAATAGAAATCATGTCAGCATCGCAGGAAGGCCTCGGGACAGCGCTACCCCGCACCCCTCCGCGGTTCACGAGAGACAGGAAGGTCGTTTCCAGCTCTGGCGCTACCTTATCATCACAGGTGCAGCCCAGGTCGAAGTCGGACTGCAGGTACATGACCCCCGGGTAGTTGGGCCTGCTCACTTCCTCGGGCATCACCGGCCTGAAGGTGCTGCTGCGCAGGAGGTGATTGAGGCTCCCGTGGGTCCCGTTATTCGGAGCTGGCTTTAATCCCAGGAGATCTGGAGCGAAGGAAAGAGTCGTCTTACGAGCTCAAGATGAGTCACAGTAAGGACCGAGTTTGCTCCCCTGCCAGGGTCTTCACACCCGCAACGCAAATCAGAATCGGATAAACCCAAATTTAGGCGGCAGCCCCATTCACATTTGAGCACAAATAGAAAGACATTTCCTCAAAACAAGGGGCGGGAGGAGGCGCGGAGCCTGCTGGCCGTTGCCAACTCGGGGACGATCGGCGTCAGTGTCATTGCTGTCCTCCCCTGGGGCTTTTGAAAGCCAAATTTTGAAATGAGACCTCTCATCAATAAATAACCACCAGCCTGCCCTCTCGTGCCCTCCTCAGAAGCCCGGGGACAGAGGGGAGGCTTTGGCTGTGCACCTCCCAGCAACGGGCTGATTTCAGAGCGAGGGTTAGGGTGCCAGGGCCTCGCCCAAGCAAAGACAGGGCAGCAGGGAGCTGGCAGTAAGATGCCAAGAGAACCCAGGAGCTCGGACTCAGAGGCTCCCCCTCTAACCACCAGACTGGCACTCCCTCACCAAATAGGAAAAGCTGCCCTCATTCAGTGACTAGAAGCTCAAGGAAGAAAAATAATTAGAAGCACATAAATAGCTGGCCAGGGCACAGGCTGGCAAGGTTTTAACAGGGCTGCAACGCTCGGGGGAGGGGAGGGGGCAGGCTCTGCGGGCCGCGCTGCTGCCCTGGGTCTCTGACCAGCGGTGCCGGACTGTAATGCTATGTTGGGTGAGCCAGAGGCTGCCAACACCAACACCAGCAAAACTCCCGGCTCGGCAACTGTTGACGGAGACAAAGATGCCTTAGAAGAGGATGGTACTCTGTCCTTTGAACCAATGGGCGAGTGACACTATTTTTCTGCGGGAAGAGGAGACGGTCTCAGGAATAGACACCGCCTTTCTCTCTCTGACCCTGCAGAAGTCGCTATGCTAACTAAAGAGCAGCTCGCCCATCCTGATTTAATATGTGACTTACCACACATGACATTGTAAAGCTCAATGTTTTCAAACGGAGGCACTTTAGTCTTGTATTTAAATGTCGGGCCATAACCTACAAAAACGGTCTCCAAAAGGAAAGAAAACACGAGAGCATGAACCATTCATTCCCAGCGTTCAGGACCAGCCCTCCTCTACGCACGAGGAACACTCGACCTCTCCACCCTCGCCCTTCCGGGAGTCACCAGCACTCAGGGTCTGTTCCCTGCTCCGTGACTCTACCTGCATGCTGCTGGCCTTGTTATCAAATCCGTGGTCCCCCTGGTAAAAACACTTGCCTGCAGGTTTCTTAGAAGAATCCATTGGTTTCCTGCTTGAAACAATCATATGATCAGTTGATATTTCTCCTGGAATCGCTCCTATAAAACGTCAACGTCAGGGTGCAAAAAGGGTCTCTGAGAAGGAGTTTTTAGTTTTTTGTTTTTATTTTATTTTATTTATTCTTGGTATGAGGGATTGAACTCATGACCTAGCACTTGCCAGGCAGGCGCTTATGCTGCTGAGCTAAATCCCCAGCCCTGAGAAGGAGTTTTTGAAAGGCAATTTGCATCTTTTGCTTTGATAATCACCCCAGGATAAAGGGGGGACGGCAGTGGACCACACTGGGCAGAACACTTGTCCCCAGCAATGCTCAGCTGGGGACCTTGCTGTGAGACTAGAAGGCTGAGGACTGGGGGACCTCGCCTACCCTATCTCAGCAGTCAGTCAGGGAAGCTCTGTGTGCTGTGAAAATGTCTGAGTGAATTTACCTGTCGGCAGAGTCCCGTGAGAGCAAAGCTCTAGCGAGCATTGTGTAGGACAGGAGAGGGGACAGGGGACGCCCCTGACTGATTTTAGAGGGGAAGTGATCAGTTCTTTCCCCCATTTAATAGGATGTTGGCAGTAGCTTGGACAGAAATGCCTTTGTCATATCGGGATAATCTCTACTTGTTGGCTTCAAGGGTTCTCTCAGGAGTGGATGTGAGGTTTGTTGTCAAAGGCTTTCTCCGCATCGACTGAGGTGACCCTGTGGTTTCTGTCCTTGCTTCTCTTTACATGAGGGAGTGCACTTACTGATTTGCATATGCTGTACCCTCTTTGCACCGGGGAACCAAGCCTCCCCAGTCAGGATGGTCTAATATTTCAGCGACTAGCTGAATTCTGATTGCCCGGGTAGTGAAACACCTAACAAAACCCTGGCCTCATCCAATGATATCTCCATTCAGAAATAGAAAATGGAAACGCTGCTAATTTGACTCTCGGTCTTATGACACGAAGACCTCTTTTTCCTAAGTACCCGATGGCCCGTTCCCCAAAGATGTTTGTGTTTGTTGATGTAAATATTGCCTCTGTTCTTGCGGGACACAGCACTAACGTAAAGTGCTGCAGGGAGAAAGGACATCTAACAGAGGCACCAAAAGTTCCTAGGATACGGGATGCTGAGATGCCTGCAGGTAACACCTCAGTGACGCCACAGTTAAGTTCAAAACCTCTGGGAAGTCTCAATATCAACCCACCACCTGCATCAAGTCTGCTATCTCCCCAGATCCCCCCCCACATAAAGTGACCTTCAGAAGACAAGGTCATCCAGGACACTGTCCACAGCAGTGCAGTATTTCTAGGAGAAGTCCTCATGTCTGTGCCATGTGGTATCGGTCATTCCTGGTCTCCGTGGGTATCATCTCACAGCCCGTGTATCTAACTCTACACCCTGTGTTTTCCTAAGAGTCCACTCTGATGCCCATCCCAGATGACCAGCTCTGCCTTCTCTCCCTCGTGAACTCAGAGAACCTAGCTGGAGTGTGTGTCGCAGTTTCTTAGGAAGAATATTGGGCCAAGAGTGAGTGAGAAAGGGTTGTGTCCAGGTCCATGTGAACTGGTCAACTGTTTAACCCCATCCGGAACCTCCAGACATGTCCTATGCTCAGTCCGAAAGGCAAAGGACATAATCTTTAAAGCAGGAGAGTCTTGGTAGCTCTGAAGACAGTGAACACTGAAGCCATGTAAACACAAAAGCCATGTAAAATAGGCCTACAATTACAGAGATCTTCAGATTAACGGTTCTTGAACTCCTCTACAAACATTTTTACAAAGTTATATCAACCGAGGCCAAATCAGCCCAGCATACTAGGAGAAGGTTCTCGATATGCTTTTGACTTGTTCAAGTAATAAAACTAGAAGTTAGAATGTTAATTCAAAAAATGAAACACACACACACACACACTGCAGACCACAAATAGACACACTAAAATGCTGACCCTGGGAACACAGGAACGGGTCCTCTTAGTAGTAATTACTCATCCAGGGCACAAAATCTTTGGAAACACTGAGATTTCTTCCACTTATGACTAAGAGCCTTGAAGAATTTCCTAGTGACCCTGAAGATGAGAGCCAGGGACAGCCGGTCCCTAGGTTACCTCGCCACATGCCACCTGCGGTCCACCAGCAAGTGCACGTCCTCGATCCTTCTGTTGTTGGCGTAGTGCAAACGTTTGGGGAGGTGCTGCTTCAGGTAGGGCTTGAAGTGCTGGTCGGGCCTTTTACACTGAAATGTAAGGCAGTCGGTCTTCAGATGAGGTCCCTTCTACAGCGAGTCCTAACTACCCTGTCCCTTCCATGCTGAAGCCACTTTTAAGGCAGACGAAAGGGGATTAGCTAGTTAGAACGAGTTGCCACCTGTCGAAGCGGGCTCAGGGAGGAGACAGGGGTCTTTGAGACGTAGCCCTGCCTGGTGAGACTGGACCGGAGAGCGATTCCAACTCCAAGGCTTTCTGGAGCGGTGGGAACCGGGGCAGAAAGGGAGGGCTAGCCCTGCACAGGCCTGGCTGAGAGTGCACCCTGGGCCCACAGGAGGCACAGAGGCAGGGGTGGCAGCACCCCTGCAGGAGGGAAGGGGAGGTTTCATTCCTCCTGGACGCTCACTGCTCAGATCCAAAGCAAGACTCACACGTGCTCCATTTACCGCTGTGGCAGGCGAGGACAGGAGGTTGGGGAGCTCTGGGGAGAGGGGGAGGAGTGCTGGGGGGAGGGGGGTTCTTCCCACCCACCAGGGAGGCGGACACGGGACTCGAGTGGGTGCCCAGGGCTCGGCTGATGGGGCGCAGCCCTGGGGACTGGCAGCACTTACCGTGAGGTTGGCCACGATGACCTTAGGGTCGTCTGTGGAAAGAGAAGAACGATCTCAAAAGACAAGGCCATTGCGGAGAAACAGAAGTCCTTGCCCAGCAAAAGACTCACACCAGCCCCTCTCCCCATGTTGATGCTCATTTTAATTGTGCCTGGTGGGGGATGAGATGCTGGGTTCATATTTCAGGAAGTGAGATGCAACTGGACACATGCAGCACACCCCGGGGCGGACTTCCCTGCAAGGTCGAGGTCTCCTCCTCCTCCTCCGAAAAGGAATTCCCCATTCCTGGCACCAGGGCGCTGCTAGGTACATTGCTTCACGTTCCCCTAAATGGTTCTTCTGAAACATGGACTTCATTGCTTTGCAATTCAATGTCCAAAATTAAGCTGGGCATTTGGGGCTCTTTCTGTAACTCCCTATTTATCTGCATCTCTTTCACAGGTCACCATCCACCTAAAGACGAATATGCCACGTGATATTTACACCCAGTGGAGTACTACTGTGTCAGAAAGAAGGCTGAGCTTGAATCCCCAGCAGGAAAATAGATGCACACTAAGTGAATCAAATCAGACACACGAGCTTTGAAAGTTTTCTTATATGAGAGACCCAAAGTATAGCGAAAGAGCAAAATAAAAGATGGGTTAGAGAGAAGCAGATCTTCTGCAAACAAGGAAAGGACCGTAAGATGGAGGGGGGAAGGAAGAAGATGAGAAACGAAGGACACCCCATCCCTCCTCACGGGGAACATACTCATCATGCACGCCAAACATAAACTTTTAAAAAAAATTTAAATTAAAAAAAATTTAGTGTGTTTAAATACAAAACTGGTGAATATACTCCATCAGGGGGTTATGTTTTCAAAGGCAGTTTGTTTTCCTGGTAATCTCATGGGTCTAATTACATAGGCTCCTTCCCATCACTGGGGCGCACATGGGTCTCCCCTGTTCTCACTACCAGCAAACAAAGGTTAGTTTAGTGGGTGCTCTGAGCTATGTAAACGGTGGCTGTGCAAAAGCAGGATTCTGTTATCTGCGGGGCTGCTGGGGCGGGGGGCTGCGGGGAGAAAGAGGAGACCGCAGGCTGTTTGGATTTGGTTTTGCTTTCACAAGCCTGCTCAGCCTATGATTACAGAATCAGCAGCGCTCGAGATCCCAGCTCCCGACGGGCCCTCCCGGAAGCGAGGGCTCCGTCGCTCGGCCTGCTGCAGGGGGCTTTGGGGAAAGGCCACCAGCTGGAAAGCATCGCTGAGTATCTGCTCGTAGGTGCAGAGACCCGCACAACGCCTCGCAGCATGAACAAACGCGCTCCGCGGCCTCCTCTCACTCTGGATTCTGAGCTGTGAGGCCCAGAGCTAAGGTGCAAATTCCGCACCACTTCAGTGGGGCCGTGTTTCTGTGGCCTCTTTCCACGGAAGGTGAGTGATCGCAGGGACAGTCAGGGCTCAGCTCCAAGCCTCACTAAGCCAAGGGGCTTTAGAAGGCGGGAGCCACACATGGGATGGGACGAGACAAGCCCAGGCCCCCCGAGAGCAGGCCGGGCTTTGCCCCCCATGGGCTCCAGCCTCATGCACCCCGGTGCTCACAGGGACCCCACACGGTCAGTTCGTGCTCTTTGATAGTGAGGAGATTAAAAACGGTACTGAGTGAGCCTGTCCTCAGCCAGATCCCGGAGGACCACAAAGAGACAATGGAGGGCTGGGTCCATGTTCGGGAGCCCTGGGAAGGCCCCATCTTCCCATGCTCACTGTCCTCCAGGGTGGTACAAGAATCAGCCGATCTGGATTCAAATCCCAGCTCTGTCACTTATGAATCCTCACTCCCAAGCCACTCCTTTGTCCTACTCTGACATTTGACCTTCGTCATCCACCAAGGGGACACGATACACATCACACAGCACCGCGGGGTGTGCTAAGCAAGACCGAGCACACACTCAGTTGAACCAGTGACGTGAAGAGACACAAGTGCCGTGGCAACACGTCCACAGCTGACGGCACGCTGACCCCAAGTCAAGGTCACAGGGACGGAGTCTCTCCTTCGGTCTCCCCCAAACCCCATTTAGGTATAAGGAGGGTGAAACATGCAGTGGTGAAGCAGCTTTGGCCCGAGACACCTGGTAGAGCTGGGGCTGGAACTGGGACGTCCGGGTGCTACGTTCACCACCCCACTTCCACCATCTGCCCTGAGACGAACTCGTGCACAGGGCCGGGGCCTGGGCTTGGTGTTGGAGCCTTTGCCCAGCACCAGCACCACAGGAGGGAGGAGCAGGAAGGGGGAGGAAGGGGGAGGAGGACAGGGACAAGAAAAGAGGAAGCAGAGGAGGGAGCACAAGTAGGAGAAGAAGGAAAGAAAGAAGAAAGAAATCACATATGGAAGTGTTTTGTAGAGCACCAAACACCGCCTATTGGAAGCTATTATTTCACAGGCTCCCAGCGTTTCTCCCATAGGACGCCTCCCCGGCACACTTAAGGAGTCAGGAAAACCTCTCGAAATAGACAAACTGTCCCGTGTAAGCCCTGAGAGGCAGACACTACCATCAGAAGGTATCCTGAGGACGTGTACCAGGCTATGGTGACGGCCACCTTTCTCCAGGGAGCAGAGGAGCCACAGGGGACAGAGAGGACAGGGAAGAAGGACAGGAGAAAGGACAGGGAAGGACAGGGAGGACAGGGAAGGAGTGCAGGAAACACCATGCTGTGCTTATTTCACAGTGTCCCCCGCAGCAGCCTGGGACCCCTTCCCACTGGTGTGGACACAGGAACGTAATTTGGGAAAAACTTAACTTTCCAAAAGCTTTAAGCTTGGTGTCAATGGTTTCCTATTCCCAAGGCTAGAAAGCTTAAAAGAACTGTTTTTGTTTTTGTTGTTGTTGTTGTTGTTGTTGTTTTGCCCAAAATGTAGAATCACAAATAAAACAATGGATTTCTCAAAATCAAAGTAGATGGAACTTCAGAAAAACCTTAGCACCAATCAATTCGTGTCAGAGGTGTCTCTTAACCCGCACGTATAAAACTGAAGCTACGCATTTATTCCTGTTTATTCCTAATGGCCCAGAACACCCACCAGACCCCTTTCAATGGCCCCCTCCTGGGTCCTGCCAGTCATTTGGACAAAGAGGGAAAACCCTTCCACAAAGCTCCTGGGACTGTCAGGTTCCAAATGGTTCTGTCGGACCCCATTTCAGGCGCTTGAGGTCCAGCTAGGGGATCCATCTGGGTCCAGTGTTCAAAAAAAAAATTCCTCTTGTAAACACAAGTTTACAGTTATAAACATGCCCCAAATTAAGTGTAATTTCCACATCATAAAAACAAGAGCAAATATTTGCGTCACACTACTCTGCCAGAAGCCACGCCAAGGAATATACGTGGATCAAGTTCCACATCAGCCCAGTGGGCTGCACACTCCCAGCTATCGCCCTCCTTTTCCAGATGCCAAACCTGAGGCCCAGGGTTTGAATGACCGACTTCACTTGGCCAAGCCGCGCCAGAGCCAAGAGCTTGTTTTAACCGCCCGTGTCTGGAGAGCACAATGATCACACCCACTCTGGGGAGCTGGTGGGTGCACGTTACCCAGCTTCCCTTTTTTTCCATCTCCTCTCCCTCACTCTGTCACTTGGTCCCTTTCCTTTTGCAAGAGTTCTATGTCCCTCTTCCTGTGATCTAGCTTTGATAGAAACCTGCACTATTTAAGCTCACAAGTCTGACTTACTTCACGTTGCGTTATGGCCTCAGGTGCGTCCATTTTCCTGCAAGTGAGTCAAATGCGAGTTTTTATATGGGAAAGTGGTGCTACATTCTGTGTAAGTCCATGTTCTTTATCTGGTCATCTGCCGGTGGACGTGTGGGCCACTTCCAAGATGTCACCCTGATGCGTGGTGTTGCTTAAACACAGGAATGCTAAGATTTTTTTCCCCCACATAGTCCAGTTTCAGAGAACAAGTCCTTACCTGTTCCACTGCACTATTGCTCTAACCACTCAGTACTTTGCCAATCAACTTACATTTAGCATTATTGTTAAACTTGGGCCGGATTCTTCCCAGAGTCCCGGGCACTAAGGTAATGTCATCCACGTTGGTCAGGTAATTGCTTAGAAACTCAGTTCTTTCACAGGTGACATCTTCCATGCCTGTAGAGGGGGAAAGAACAAGTATTTTCATGTGGCGTTAAAATTAAATCCTTGCAACCTTCACACAGACACCAAAGATGACATCCAGGCATCTACTTCACTTTGACAACCTAATGAGCGGAACCCTCATATTTGCGATTCCTTAACTTGACTTGAAATGTTTTTACCACTTCTTTCCAGAACCTTCCACTGGGCTCTGATTTTGTCTTACCATCTTGCAGGCCCTAGAAGGTTGAAAAATGCATCTTCATTTAAAATGCATCATTCATTTAAAAATGTCATTTTAAACTATTGAGCAAGAACAGCAAAACAAAAGAAATAACCATGTTTTTAAGAAAACAATTCATAGGCATTATGAAAAAGATCTGGTCTTTAAAAGAAAGTCCTAGATTGCTTTAAACTCTTCCCTGCTAAGGATGGTATAAATAACTGAAATACACAGTCTGTTGTCTTTTACAAAAATCTCACTTTTCAGCCCCCTTTTTCTCCCTCCCTCAGTGTCTCCCTCCCTCTCTCTCCTCTGAGTATAATCAGCAGCCTTCCTCTGTCTCCTCCAGTGGCCTTGAATACCCCTGACAAAACAATACTGCCTATGAGAGACGAGAAAGCAACATGTCAACTCCAATGACCACCCAAACCGAAAAACAAAATAAGCTGAGTGAAGACAAGTTGCAAGCAGTGTAATTAGCCAGAAATGAAAGCTAGCAAGTACAACCCAGAAAAGGTAGTGGTAGGGAATTTTTTTAACCAACTAATGTTCCTCTTCTGTCCCAAGATGTGTTCTGCTGTCTATGAAGAAAAACTCTTTAATCAATATTTTTAAAAGGAATAAACAAAAACTCAAATCTTAGGATTACAGACTAGAGTGACTCATAGAGACCTTCATTGTCACTGGAGGAATTTAGAGGATGACACGGAACTAGAAAGGTTTAATGTATTGTAATCTCATGAACCAGTATCATTCCCCATGTTCTAGTTACCCATGGTCCATTAGTAGTCCAAAAACACTAATGAAAATTTCCAGAAATACAGAATTTCTGGTAGAATGATGAAATCTCACATTACTCTGCTACATCCCTCACTTGCCCAGTGTATCCACACCCTATACGCCACCCACCCCATAGTAGTTGTGAGAGACAAAGGGAGGGAACATGCCCACATAACCTTTATTGTATATTCTCCTGATTGTTCTATTGTATTACAGCTGTTGTTCATGTCTCACTGTGCCTAATTTATAAATTAAACTTTATTAGTAGTATGTATATATGGGAAGAAAGTGCACATAGGTTTAAGTACTATTCACACCCACTGGAGGTCTTGGAACACACCTCCTCTGGGTAAGGGGAGATCACTGGGCTACTTCACACAGCCCAGTGTACAAATACTTCCTAGAGGGAAAAACAAATATTCTATGGGCGATGACCTAAGATTTTACACTAAAGATATATAACCCAGAGCAGCCCACATCGGGTAAAGTTCAAGCAATCACTGCCTGGAGTCCCAGATCCATATCCTCATCCTTCGGTAGTGGTGGTGGTGGTGGTGGTGGTAGTGGTGGTTGTTTTTGTTGTTGCTGTTGTTTGACATAAATTGGAGTAGAGAGAAAAACATATCCCAGTGTAGCACAAGGATTATTTACCTTCTCCTCTAATATTGAAACTCCCAGGAGGAAAAATTAAAACAATTAACAGCTACTGGATTCTAGAATCAGATCAGTCCAGGAAGAGCTTCCAAATACACATGACTAGAAGAGTGGAGGGATCTTCATTCATTACAGCCTAGGCAGGCACATAAACTACTCGAAGGATGAGCCATGTTCTCGATGCTTCCGAGCAGCCTGAACTTAACCAACTGTGTCCCAAGCTTCCAGTCCTGTCGCTATGTGTTGCTCTGCCCTAAGCCAAACTCATGAAGCATGGCTGTGTGAAGGGTAACAGTGAGTTCCCTCCAGGGAGCAAGTTAGTCCTCATGGGCTTTTCCCTGTAGTTTCTCACAGATGTTCTAGAAAGTTCTGGTAAGAAAACTTCAGCCCAGAACCGAAAGAAACTAAGGAAATTCACTAGCCATTCTCAATGGAACTGGCCAAATAATCAACCAGTTTTCATCTCCCAAACTCTACTAGAAGGACATAATCCCAAATTCCAAGGTCCTTATTCCCATTTGATAGGTCTGTAATGCAACGTCTGAAATAAGAGTGCTCCATGAGGCCCCTCTCAGCTCTGTAATCACACCATGTTTATGATGTTCTTGGTCACCTCAAAAAAGGGGGGGTAATTAATTTTTCTACTTTATAAAGTGATTTAGGAAAAACTGCTTCTTCCTGTCTTTATTATCTTCTAGAGAGCAGAAAGGCCCTCTGGTCACAGTCTTGAATTTCCTCAATGAATTCAGGGAAACCACTGATTTATATGTACCTTCTTTATATTTAGAGTTTTTTTTTAACCACACAAACTCTGTGGGCCTCTTTTGAGGACATGAGTCACAGGGAAGAGAGTTTATCACATGATATGTCACATTCACAGGTGAAGTCAATATCACTAGAGCAATATTCACAACATTTTAATGATAGATCTTTCTAGAAAGTGCTTTCCTGCAAAGAAAAGGAAGATATAAAATAAACCCAGACCAACTCAGGTTGCCTCATCCTTTTCTACCAGGGCTTAATTTCTTCACTATCCTGAAGAAAAGGACAAAGAAGCATGGCTTGGATTCTAAGAGGAAGGACTCCATTCCTCAACACCTACAGAATGCCCTACTCATCTATTTACTATTAGCAAAGAAAGAACTCAAGCTTTACCATGGTCTCCGACAAAGATGACATTTGCACACCGGTGCAGCTTGAGTTGCTTCAATCCATCCATGAGTTGCCCCATGGTTCTGTCAATATCCCTCAGTGGATTTGTCATCTGGAAAAAAGAGCAAATTAGACCTCACAGGCTTTGTTTGTTTGTCTCATTCCTTTTCAGTTTCCACAGAGCTTCTACCCTTAGAACATTCTGGAAAGAAAACTTCAGGCCCAGAGGCAGTGCTTCTACCCTTAGAATATTCTGGAAAGAAAACTTCAGGTCCAGAGGCAGAGCTTCTACCCTTAGAACATTCTGGAAAGAAAATTTTTCAGGCCCAGAGGCAGAGTTTTGTCTAAGGGAGAGTTTCTTGCCATTTTAAAAGGATCCTCTCAGTGCTTTATATTCTTTCAGGAGAATTAAAACTGCTCCTCATCCAATCCCTGTCATGATTCTTTGGCATAAGAATATCAGAAATGTGACTGAGATCAATTCTTTTTTAGAGGCAAAAATGGTTTTTCTAAAATGTAAAGACATTCTGTAAATCCCAAGAGTTTTAAGAGTGAATAGAAAGTCAGATGGATAGTTGAAATCCTTTACCTTCTATGAAAAAATCACATTAGGCTTTAGTCCAGGGTAAGGAAATAGTGGCTAAGTGAATGTGGTGGAATGCTGAGGTTAGGGGATAACCCTCCACTGGATCATAAATTAGAGCACCATTAACACTTGGGGGTCTATCCCATGTTACAGAGAACTTAATGCCAACTTCGAAAGCAATCAATTATTAATAGAAAAAAACTGTACTAACAAATGCTTCTGCTCCTCAAATTAGTTCTTTTCATGCTGATTTTGGGCGAAATAAGGCTCTACAAGAATCCTAACTTACACAAAACTGAACCACTGAGTTAGTTCTAGAAGATTTCTTATGGAGTCTAAAGAAATAAGAAAACTCAGTTCTTTTTTTCTGTTTTGTAAGACCATCTGCAGAGTCTAAACCGCTGTCTGTCTGCTTCAAATGCAAGTTCCTGACAACACGAATGTTCGTACATATGCACGACAGACCTGCTTTTTCCATCTCGCCTCTAGCTGCCATGGGAAGGTTTTTAAGAAACTTCACACGGGACCAACACTTGACAGTATCTTAGAGGAATTTTACTTCTTAGCCAACAACCACACACACAGGCCTGTGATAACGAGGAACATAAGAGATCTGCGTATCATTTTGGCTCAGGTACATAACAGGGTTCCCATCAGCATCTCCGCAGATGATTCAAGACCTTTTCTCACTTTATTTCACCAGTGCTATTAGCACTGTTTGAAATTCTATCCCAAGGAATAAGCCACAGCACAAAGCTTTGAAATGAGGTGTGCAGAGTCATCTGCTGGGACTGGCAGGCATGGGAGTACACGGTATTTGCTTCCAAGAAAACCATCCTCTCCTCCATCACCTTTGTCTACACGAAAGTGCAAACACATGTCAATTCTTGGCAACGAACTAGTTCCCTCGCCTGAGCAGGACGACTCAGGTAGAATCCACAGCCTACTTCTCAGGGACCAGCTCAGATGCTTGTAAGCAAGATGCTGCCTCAATAGCCACTGAGGGTTTCACGGCAAGCGGCAGCCAGAGACTCCCCTGCAGGTACCAGAAAGAGCAATCATCGCTGTCACTGGGAGGGAACACGCACGACTCTATCCCACCACCTCCGCATTCATTCTACCTCTGTGATTCCCTTGTCTCTGCTCTAAAACCTCTTCTGACCTCTGAAAGTTCAGACCACTCGTCTAAGTCAACTTCCCACTGAGTTCTAATCTGCACCCCGACTGCCGTCTGGAATCTTCCCAAGATCCAGGGTCGGAAACCATCGTGTCCAAGTCTGTATGCTCAGCACAAGCAAAGCCACAGCCCTCTTCACGCCTCTTCACAGTCAGTCACGCCAACCCAGAGGTTAATACAGGAGTGGGGACAAATAGCTCCCCAGAAAATTGAAAGGTCTTTTCTGCTATCATGCTGAAAGTTCAGGAAGTCTTCAGGTCACTGTCAACCTGATTCGTCTGGCCCTGAAGCCAAGAATGACACAGCAGAACTTTTCTAAAACATAGCCATATGATTTTCAAACCAGGGCACCGAAGGAAACCTTCACCTCAGACCTGCCCACCACAAACCTTTGGAACAATAGATGAACTTACTTTGTCCTGACGAGTTTCCGCCGCATAATGATCCATCCTATGTAATTTTCTTCTTCTTTTCTTTGGAGGAGCAACTGGTCTTTCCTGTCTCCTCTTAGGGGTAACTTTCCTCTTAGGTCTCTTAGCCGGAGTAAGAGGTGAGGCATAACTACTCTCCTGTACTGGCGGATAAAGATGTCTCCACTCAGAAGTCGTTTGTCCCTCCGGGGTAGATGAGAAAGCTCACCCTCTCCCGCCTTGGGTCACAGGGTCTCAGTTAGCAACGCTAAGGCTCCATCAGTGGGAGGGGTAACTTGGGGACCTCTACAGAAACTACAGCCTGAACAAGGACAGGCTTGAAAAGGACCCAGTGGGTGGGTTTCTTTTGCTGAGGGGCCCACTTGTAGCAGTCCTCCAGGTGACATTAGAGAAGCTCTGCTTTCCACAGCTGCTCATTAGGGACAGGCTGTCTTGTTTATAAAAAGCTCTCCATGTATAAAACACGAGCTTACAGCTAAACAGAATGCGGTCACTTGGTCAGTTCACGCAGGAATAAGGGTGACATAGGTGGTCCCAGGTGAGAATCTGGGAAGATTCTGGTCACACCACCGAATTCATGAGATCACTGTTATCGTCCTTGGCCAGCAGCAAGGAAAAAAAATGTTAAACTAAAGAAGGAGCATAATATAAATAATAAACAATCCTCCCTACTCCAGAAGGTGCATTCACAAATCAAGACTTTCCATAGAGGAATTTTTTCATTGACAACTGAAATTTCAGAACTCTAACATAAATGGCACTGTACTTTTAAAAACTGTCCTTGGGAACTAGATAAAATGTGAGCAGTCATCAAGACCACCCTGTCTTTGTGCACAGATGCAGAAAGCCTCTGTGACACCCTTGCTATCAGAAGCTGCTGTGTGGGCAAAATGACATGGTTACACGCTCTGCCCAGAAACCAGAGGGCAGTGAAGTCTGATGCATCCAGTAACAGAAGAAGGTGATGCTTTGCAACTTGCAAATGTTGGAGAAAATCTGGCCCCTGATTTGCTGATGGTGCAAAGGTGAATTTAAGCGGCAAGCCCTGCAGGTACCTAGCTAACTTCTCTCTGGGCGGTGGGATGGTCCTGGGAGCCATTCGGATGCAAGGAGGGGCAGGAGGGCAACGATGTTAGTCACCAAGAGGAAGAACGGCCTGCCATGCGGTTTCGCTATTTCCAGGGCAAGCGGCTGCCAGGGCTCTAGTGCATCTGTCGCATCCTGTCTATCCAGCACAGCGATCCAAAAACACAGCCCCATGGGAAGGTTTGGGTCGGTCTGAATGCTTCTAGTTTTAGGCACATCACCACGAGAAGAGCAAGAAAAGGAAAAGAGGGTTTTTCCATTTCACGGTCACCAAATACATTCTGCTAGCGCCAAATCTGCCCGTCAAACAGTAGGCCATTTGCAAGACACTTCAACATTCCGAGACTTTCCAGGCGAGCCTTCCAAGGGCGGCAGGTTAGATGAGCAGAGGGAGAGACAGGGTTTAGCCAAACTGCGTTTTCATCCAATAATTACAATGCATTTGTTTCTTTCTTCGAATGTTAGAGGTAGACGAAAGCTAAGTTTTCACTAACCAGCCAGACCATAGCCTCAATTGAGAAGTTTCAGCCTGAGGTTATTAAGGGGATGGTAGGTAGAGGGACACATTTTCCTACATTTCAGAAGGATACTTTGCCATCTGAAGGTAGGGACTAGCCAGCCAAAGCTCTGCCTCGAGGCCTTGAAGAGCAGCCGAACAAAAGGTCGCAGAGAAAGCAAAGAAGGTCAAACACGAACAGATTGCGCCAATAACCAAAAGCAAGCACGTTTCTGAACATTCACCGTTACACTATGAAACCAGGAGTGATACACCATTTCTTGGAGCTATTAGCCCAATATATGACTGTCTCACTTAATAGCTTTCTGAGAATCATCTTGAAAAACAGTGTACTCACACATGAAGCAGCTAAAGCAGACATTTCAACTGAATTCATCCTGCTGTAGTGTATAGCACTTTGCTAGTGGAATCATTTTGATTCAACTTTAAAGCCAAGTTACTTTCTTGTATGTAAAAGACAACATGTGACTGATTTTTTAAATAATGATTTGCCTAGTATTCATAGTCTTCTCACTCAAAACAAGTATATGATGTACATAGAAATATGAATGCACATACACGTATATAGGATACTACATACGGATATGTAAGTCAACTAACTGGTCCATTAACACAAGAGAGGTCTTGTTGTTGCTTTGGGTTCATGTTTTAAAAGTTATAAAATGTACTTTGTTTTGTTTTGGTTAAATAAGATGCCTAGAACCAGGCAAGAAATAGTTGAAATCTCAAAATACTCCTTTCTTTATGAGGAGGAAGTGATCAGATTATCAGAGATTACCATTCCTGAGATATGCTACAGGGTTCACCCAGTAGATAAATAAGCAAGTCCCAGTTTGCAAATCCCAGTACTAAGGAAGTGTTAGTACTAAAAAAGGATATATTTATAACGTGAGTAGGCCAACTCAGTTCAGTTGTACTATCGGACCAAAAAATGCTGGTGTATTTATGAGACACACAAACCATCATTATGCAAATGATGATGATTATGCAAATGTGATGAAGTGTGATTCTATATCACACTTCGTTTATTACTCAATACTTTTTGAGGGAAAAAACTTGTTTCTTAATTAAGACCCATGCACATATGTCTTATAAATTCAAAGATGTTTGTGGGTAAAGAACATTTACTGTTAAGTTATATTACTTAAGGTATGAGTTACACCTCATCTATACTGTTAAAAGTCAAATTTTGCCGTAAAGAAAATGTTTGTGTGATGTGAACTCGGTTACTTATGGGCCACTTTGCTGGTCCCCTAAACTGAAAGAGGGGTTTATGATTCCATAGGAAAGATCGTGGTCTGAGAGCCAGGGGTCCTCCGACCCGACCTCCAAGTTCTACTTACCATCCAGGCAACCTGGGCACCTCCAACCTCTCCAAGTACCAGGCTCTGCTTTTTAAAGAACAGCTTCACCAATATTTATCCCACTCTGCCTATTCTTGGGATTTTTAAGGGCTCTTGTTCCAGCAAAGTTGAACTTCACAGTAGGCACATGGAACTGCTTAGGGTTAATATTTTAATAAAATGTGGAATATTTTGTTCACTTTAGATTGACCTCAAAGAAAGTCCTCCTAAAGATAAAGCAACTATTCTTGCTTCGCTTTGCTTTCCTGGCAAAATAAGGTTTGTGTTTCATGTATGCAGATGTTTATCTCATTTTATCATTTGTTTTTCATAGTCATGCAACGCTGGTTAAACATCAAAGGGAGATTTTTTTAAAAATCATCAGATTTATATGACTCCAGTGATTTAAGACCAAGATTGGTTCCACACAGCCATTAGTTTCTAATGTTTAAAAAGAAACCTCTGAATTGACGTTAAAGCATCAGAAATACTGATGAAAACTTGGTCGTTGCTTTCTGTGTTTAAACATGCTGTAATGTCTTCAAAAACACTTTAACCAAGTACATTTATCTGCATATCAACTCATTTTTATGCTAAACACACTGAATTTAACAGAAGGCAACAGTGGCGTCATAGGTTATTAGAGCATTAGAATCGGTTTCCATCCACAAAGTTCTTAAAATAATTTCTCAGCTGACATTAGGGTATCCAGGGATGGATATTCATGTTCACATATGACTCATCACCTTGATTTTTTTTAAAAAGGTGAAAAATATTTACAGTATTAAAAAGCTTTGATTTGTAGATTTCACCATATTTTAAATGATCTGTGTTTAGATGTCTCCACCCTAGATGAGAAGGAACATAACAAAATACAGTGGTGCCTCACCCATGAACGCTTTTGTTTGCAAACAGTTTGGTTCACACACAGAAGCGCTTCACAAAATTTGCTTTTTGTTTGAAAACTCTGCATGGAATGGCAAACATGGCCATAGCCACCCTTCCCACATGAACGAAAACATGGTCACCTTTTCCAAAATCATAAAGTTGGTGAACTGAGGTACCACTGCACAACCATTCCTTTCCCATCTCCTGAGCTGGCAGTTATCCCAGATCCTACCCCAAAAACCAACCGTCTTCTCCCGAGGTGGTTAAGTGTTGGATGAAAGGGTGTCACACAAGTCTGCTTCTCAGATCCGCTCAGTGGCGAACATTCGTGTCACCCTTAGAGAGCGTCGGATATGTCCATCTTCTTTACTATGGTGATGGTTTCACAGTAAAATGCCAGTGTCAGAATCTACCAGATAAAGAAGTGTCCAGTACCCTAACATATACCAAGAAGGCTGTAACCGTTAAGGCTATGGGGATCATTCAGCTAACCTATCTGTTCTCTCCAAATGGCATGATCACTTTAAGGGCATTGAAATGCAGCTGTCATGTTTTGTGTCGGGCTTCATCTCAAGCTTCTTTTCCACTTGTCAGCCCTTCCCAATCTTTCTCTGCCTTGAAACCTGCACAACTGGAATTCACCCCATTTCCCATTAACATCAAGTTGAGGATCTCTTTCAATATCAAAGCAATCTGAAATGCAAGTTCCTGGAAGAGAAACCCATATGATTTAAGGGGTTATTAAATGTTTTCAGTCTTGTTATTTACTCTATATAGACAAGAAGACTCACAAAGACCATACAAATCCTAAAACCAGGTCAGTGCGTTGAGCAGCCCAGGACAGAGCTCCGTTCAGGCAGGTGAGAAACTACTAACCTCAGGGCCGAAGGGGCCATATTTGTGTCCAGAGAAATCGGGTTGTTCAGAGTAGAAGGCATAGACTGACGGCCTGAGGGAAAATGAGAGGATTCAGAATCTGCCTCACACCACACAGAAAAATATATACACACACACACACACAAACACACACACAGGTGCGCACACACACGCATGTGCACACACATGCATGCACGCACGTGCACACACAAACACAATCCATGGGAAACTTTTCCTGCTGTTCCCACACCCTCTGGACCACTGGCTGGCACCTCTTTGAGAAATCAAAAGTCACAAAGGAAAACGGGAACACAGTCTTGGGTCTCTGACTCCCGGTGCATGCGGGCCTTCCCATCTGCAGCCTGCAGGGACCAACCAGCCAGGACCTGCACCCAGGGCAAAGTCAGTCTTCACACCCCTCCGTCCTGCAGGCACTCGTGGTTCCACTGTCAGTGCCAGAAACGCCCTCCCACTCTTGGTCGTGGCAGGATGAGCTTTAGTAACCCACGTGACTCAGTGACACTCAGCGACCCGATCCTTCTCAGGGAAATGACGTTCTCAGAGCCACAGACCTTTTAATGCCACCAACCCCCGGCTTCTGTGTCACCGTCCTGTTAGCGTAGCACCCGCTCTAGCCTAAGTGGGAGAAGCACGGAGGGAAGACCGGAGGCCCATGGCACCTACCTCTCGTGGTCTGGCAGGGAGAGCCACTGCAGGATGGTGAGGATCCTCCGCTCGTGCGGGATGGAGCTGCAGGGACAAACCAACCACGCGTCTCCTCAGTATGCCCTGCTGTGCACGCCCTGCACCGGGCCCAACGCGCCCACCTCCCACCACCTGCTTTAACTTCGTGGCAGCAAAAGGCTCTGGAACTCGTGTCTACACTTCCATTCCCATCTGCAGCAAGTCACACCGCTCGGCCCTTTCCACAGAGCACAAGGCTGCAAACTGATTCGCGCGTCAGAGAACCCGTCTTGCCGTCTGCTCCCTGCAGAAAGGGTCCTGGAAACAGGGTCGCCGCTGCTGAGGTGGCTGAAGGGGGACAGCGCCTAACACCCTCCATCTTCCCTCAGTGGGACTGTGACCTCTCCCAGCCTCGCGCTTTCAGTAAAATGGGGACGATGGCAAAGCACCACACAGCTTGCTTGCAAGGGTGAAATGAATATGGTACCCAGGAAGCGCTTAACAAAAATGCACCGGTTATTAATGATGCAGATCAGGCAGCCATATGCTTTAGAAACGTGCACCCAAAACTTGAAGGTCCTCCTCTATAAAATAACGGGTTAGGTAAGGAAGTCTTGAAATGTTCTTCCCAGCTCTATAAAAATCTATCAAGAAGAGGCACATGTAATTATAAGACTGACCAAGATTATACAACCTTCATCCACAATGGCTTTGTGCGTAAGCCTCATTCCTCTGTTGAAATATAATTACCCTAAGTCTGGCATGAGCTTCAAGGGCTCCCGGCTAACCCAGCAGTGCTGGGCCTGGGCTGGGTCACCTCAGGGTGCCTCGCAGCTGAGCGGTACCTTGACTTGTAGAGAAATCTGTTTACTGGCTCTTGCTTGACAAGGAGCGCAAAATACTTTTCTGCTCATCCATTCACAGCCAGGCATTAGACACACGTTCACGGTGAATTCAAGCTAAAACCCAGTTTGATCGTGGTGAGCCGTGCTGGGTGAGCCCCTGAAACCTTCCCTTTCAGGGAGCCGGAGCAAGAGAGCTCCAAGAGAGCCAGGCCTCAGAGCCATCTGGACGGCTGGCAGCCGCTAAGGGCAGAGGTATCATTCGAAACTGGAAAACCACGTTTACTGTTTACCAAAAGCTGAGCCCTGATGTAAACATATTCCAGTGCTATTGAGTAAATGTGACCCTGTTTATTACATCCTATAATCGAATTAGAAATAGGCATAGCAAAGCCAAGTTAATCGCTTGAGGAATTTAATCCTTCAGCCTTAGAAATCCCTTGTATCTGAACAAAATAATTACAATTGCATAGTCTGAATTCTTTCCTAACTTAAAAAAAAGCCAGTGTCAGAACCTTTCCATTGTACCCCACTCCACCACCTACCCAAAAGCTGCTTTATTTTATGTGATTGGTGTTAAGCCACAAGCGTGGACTGCGCTGAACCCACTTCTGATGCTTGTGGGAAAACGCAGGCTGACAGAACTCGCCCGGAGTTCAGAATGTTCCCCTGTTAGCGCCCTTGCTCGATGGGGTACTTGAACCATAATAGAAAAGAAATTAAAAACGCCAGCTTAGTGACCAAAGCCATGGGTTTGAATCCTGGCTTCTAAGAGCGCTGGTGATGAGATTTTGGCACGTGAGCTAATCTACCAGTGACTCCATGAACGGAGGACAAGAGCAGCTCCTCAGAAGACCGTTCTAAGGATTAAAAGCAATAATTGATGTGAAGTGCTTAAAATATTGCCTTGCACATAAAAAAGACTCATAGAAATATTGGATTTTACTATTGCGTATTGTGTCTTTAGATCCACAGAGATGACATTTATTCATGGGCAAGCTGGGCAAGGTGGTCTCTAAATTTCCTAAATTATCTTCATGAAATACCTCATCCACCAAGGAGATGTGCCCCTTAGCCACTGGGGTTTCAAATGCAGTGCAGAGACAGCACGAATAAACTTGACCAAGGAAGGCAAAGACCCAAGCAGAATAGGACACATGTCACTCTCTTTTGCCATCTCTGATTGAGGCAGAATTTGTTAAAAGACCAAATCAGGTCCTGAAAAAGGGAAAAAATTGAAAATGAAGGGCCAGATGAGGTACTTGGTGGTCAAGCGGGACATATTGCTTCGGGGTGTAGAGAGAGGCACATTGTCTAGTCAAAGCTGAAAGAGAGAACGCGACTAAGAAAGCAATTCCATATGCGGGTTGTTCTCTAATAAGCACCTCCAATGTGCTAACTTATTCTACGTTCACACCACTCAGTGACGAAGGTGCTGGATTCTCATTCTAAGACTCATTTGCTGGGAGAGTGGATCACCAGCCAGAGGTCAGCAGACCTGGGGCTGGGCTGCATTCAGTTATTGGCTCGGAGCGAGAATGACTGCACTGACCTAAAAACGTAACAGGGCATCAGCAGAGGGTGACTTTGGAATGAAACACGGTCATTAAAAAACAAAGCAAGACTAGAATTCTAGGTCGCCCTACAGAGCTGGGTGAAAAGACGGCCTTGCGACCTGAAGTCTGCGTTCAGCTCTAAGTCAGGCTGTTTCAGAAAGTGCCGGTGAGGGCCTACTTGACACATGGTCCCTTCAATGACAGGGAAAATGATCCCATTTTTTAAACTATAAGACATTTTTTTAAAAAAGGGAAAAAACCCTGAATGCAAGTCACTTCCAGGACACAGCAATTAAAGAATAGTCTGAGCAGCACAGCAAAACGAAGGAGCTCTCTGGGGTACACAAAAGCCACCTTCTTACAAGTGGTCTCACATGGGTGGAGAAAATTGTCATTCAGAGCCAGAACACTGGCCCTTTTCAGGGCAGCTGTGTAGCGGTGTCAGGGGCAGGGGTGGGGACACAGGATTAATTATGTTGCTGGCTTGTCTCCATCCTGCCCGGTGAATGCGCTGCAGAGAGAAAGGAATCACTTCTCTAAGTGTCTCTGACAGTCAAGAGTTTACAGAGAGGTAAGGCCTGAGATTAAATCGGTAAATCGCATGCCACCTACATTACATGGTGCCATTTCTAAGACCCACATGTACTTCTCAACTCAAGAAACTTCTTTTTAAGAAAAAATGGGGTGGGGGGTGTTAAAGAGACTCTGTCTCAGTTTCAGATCACTCAACCCAATTTCTGTTTAGCACTTCAGAAAAAGCGGCTTTTATTCCTGAAATCTGGAGCCTATAGACAGCACCTTTTTGGATGAATCTGAACTGGTGGCTGCTCTCGGCACATTGCTATTATAGAATAATCAGATTTTTGTTAGATCGTTAGAGGCAAATACAGAAACAGCTTAGGTGGTTTGGGGGTGGGGAGGATGGAAAGAACGTCTCAGTGGGAACAAAATCCCCATGAAGGTTGAAACAGATCCCTTCTCTTACTAAGGAGCCTTAAAAAATAATCAACATGTTGACAATTTTATTGGGTACATTTCATCTCAATAAACATTAGCTAAACCCCCTCCCACGCCCCCTCCGCAGGGGCAACCAGTAGCCCCATTTTCCTATTAGGGAACGGCTGAGTTGAGTGGCAAAATGGGGGTGAAAAGGAAGGGCTCCCCAGTCTCCACTCTGGAACTTCCAGTCTCTAGACCATTCACCCAGCTACCTGAGACCACACTGGATTTTGAAGACTGTGAACCAAAAAAAATATAGCATGTAATAGAAAATGAGATAATGCAAAGCAGAGCTATAAATAAGAGGAATATACATTCCCGAGTTGGCAAGTTATCAAAAAGCTATAAAGAGGGACAGGAAGACCTCAAGTGTAGCTAGAAAAAAAGAAAAGTGTCCTTGCTTAAAGGAAGAGGGAAAAGGAGTGGAGGAAAGAGAGGGCCGGGGAGGGAGGCAGGGCCGGGAACAGAGAGAGAGAGAGAAGACCACAGCAGAATGAACACCTGGAGAGTAATTTTGAACCAGCGCATACACAGAAATTTGGTATTTTTACATTTGACTGAAATGAAATCTCTGTTGAATTGATGGTTCATACATGTAATCATGCACAATCACAACTTTGTAAGCATGGATGAAATAAAGGTTACTTACATGGACCAAAAGAATGTTCCAGCTCTCACCCCTTGCTTGGCTGCTGTAATCCATAGCTAACGAGGAAAATAGAAGAGACTTGTAATACATTCTGCATTTTGGTCAAAGAAGTTTTAAAATATATTAGCTCTGCTATCTTATCCTCTGCTCACACCCCGCTGTAAATTTTACATCATTTCCAAGTCTTTTCCCCACATCTGGAAGTCAGAAGGGTTGCTTCCATGCCCATCATTCAATCCATTCTCTGCAAAAGCTCTCAGAAGCTCTGCTGTGATCGCAGTGACATTTTCTTTAAACCCTTATTTCATCTAGAAGTCTCCTTCTCCTCTGTACCTGCCTTTTTGAACATTTCACTCAGAGCAGAATCCTGTTCACCAAAGTGGCCAAGAAGGGACCAGATGTTTCCCCGATTATGAAAAGCCCACAGGGGCCCCCAATCTGGCACCCAGACCCCCCAATGTGAGAACCAAGCTGGTCTTGTTTGACATTAACCCGCATGAAGAAGGTGACGATGATGAAGCACGGCCTCTTTTTAACTGAGACTTTTTCCCTGCATCTTTTATCTAGCTTTCTTTTTTGGGGGGATACTGGGGATCCAACTCACGACATCATGCTCGCCAGGCATATGCCACTGAGCTCAATCCCCAGCCCTTGCCTCGCCTTGTAGTGAATAGGGTTTTGGGGGAAAGTTCCTGGGACAAGTCTGGTGAGCTAAGCATTTCATTAAGTCTTTTAAAATAATCTTTATACCTCACACTGTGGAGGGGCAAAAGACACAAGGATTCAGACCCAGGCTCTACAACCAGCCAGCCCGGGGTTTAAAGGTTGTTTGGGTCTCTAACCCACCACGCAGTCCTGTACCAAGTTACTTAACCTCTCTGCCTTATGTCCATTGCGACGCAGGTAATATTTTCCAGCACATGAAATTTCTCTACACTTTAATGAAGTTCATACGTTCAGAGTCCCTAAACCAGTGCCTTAGCGTTTGGCAAACACTCGTCCACCTCAGTCTTTACTGTTATGCAATAATGGAAATAAATGAAATCCAGTTATTCCAGGAACATTGAAAACAGCTCAGGATGGCCAGGCCCCATGGAACAGAAGTCTGTAACAGGAAACCTCTCAGTTAAAGGAAAAGAGGGGAGAGGGTCAAATTGTTTATTAGGGGACCAAGGAAAAACTGACCTAGGAACTTCAGCCAATTTCTGTTCCAGCTTCACTGGACCAGACTTTGAGACCCTTCCTGTGACTCCAGTGAAAACCCTTATCTGTGGTGAGAGTACATGGCTGGGAGGCGTAGGGTGTCCGGGAGCAGGGTCCTCATTTCAAAAGCTATGCAATGTCGGGCTCTGGACGGTTTTTAAAAGAATCCCAGGCCCCCCGGGAAATCTAGAAATGTTCACCCCCCAAATCACAGCAATTTCAGCTGGCAAGTGAGGC